>MU712303.1:0-27967 GCA_026770625.1 Nicotiana glauca
ATTGTATTTTCACCTTCCTTTTGTATTGTATGTATCTTTATTTGTACTTTGTATTTCGTCTATTATTTTTAAATTATAAGAAATTATTTAAAAATCAAAAAAATAAATGCAAAGACCATTTTTGTCATTTTCTTTAATTTTGCTTTAAAACAAATTGCTACCTAATTAATACTAAGAATGAAATAAAATCCTAAATGCATNTTGGAATAATTTGCTTAGGGTAAAAATCACGTGCTCACAATGTTGAGTATAGTTTTCTATATGCTATTTTGTATGCCTTGCTTCCTGTTTTCTAAGGAAAGTCCATATTAGTGCGTGAGTTGGGTAATTCCTTCCAGGGTTCGTTTTTCCTTTTGTATCACGTTCGAATTGGTGGCCTATTGGCGCATTGTGGCATCATATGAGACTTTTAATTATGTCTGGGGTGGCTTAGTGCCTGAGCTGATCGTACTGGGTGAGACGAGATTTTTGGATTTAGGATCAATGCAATCTGAGTATATGAAGTACATTAAGGGTGCAACGATCACTATTCGGTTCAGAATGAGGTAGTGTTCCTTGTCAGTGTATAGACCCAATGAATTATTGATTCGCCAGTTGGTTATGAATTTCTGCACATCTCTTCCGTCGTGGAGATATTGTAAAGGTTAAAGTAAGACCTGTGTATGTCATGGGGTGCAATGGGAGCATCAGATTAGTAGTATTTCGACTAAGTTGATCAGAAAATGTTATTGGGGTCCGGTGAGTAAAATGACGCAAGGCGTGAATTCAGCTAAGGTATGCAGTCATGTTTGGGTACAGTGTGTAGTAATTGATATGGTGATCATATGTTGGAAACAGGTCGGGTATAGAATTCCGGATGTTGGAATTGGGCTCTAAGGCTTATTTGGTTGAATAAAAGGGAATATCTTCGGAATTAATCGAGCTAATATGCTCAGCTGAGTTGTAGTAGCACGGGAAGGTACATGAGAAATTAAACAGCAATTTTAGACCACTCCAGTGAAGTTCTCAGCACGTTCGAGGACGAACGTATGTTTAAATGGGAGAGAATGGAACAACCCGACCGGTTGTTTTGAGCTCTAGTGCGTCGCTCAGCAGTCTGGGGCCATGAACAGCTTCATTTCAGGTATTATGACTTGTACGCGTGGTTGGAATTGAATTTCGGGAACTCAGAGTTGATTTGTAAAGAGAATTCTCATTTCGGAAGCTTAAATTTGAAGGAAACAATTAGGATTAGAATTTTGAGTAAACGACCTCGAAATCGGGATCTGAAGGTTCTAACAGGTTTGTAACGACCAGATCGGGTTTTGGATGAACCAGGAGCATTTTGGCGCCTATTGTGGAAGTTGGCATTTTGGAAGAAATTTCATAAGTTTAAATTGAAGTGCATTTTAGTGTTACCGATGTCCGTTTGGGATTCCGAGACTGGGAGTAGCTCCGCATGGTGCTTTTGGAGTTGGGAGCGCGACCAAAAGTGAATTCGGAGGTCCGTAGGCCATCTTGGAGCTTTTTGGCTAAAGATAGAAAATTAAAGGTTTTTGAGAAGTTTGACCGGAAGTAGACTTTTTGATATCGGGGTCAGAATGCGATTCCGAAAGTTGGAGCAGGTCCGTGATGTTGAATATGACTTGCCTGCAAAATTTGGGGTCAATCGAATGAGATTTGATAGGTTTCGGCATCGTATGTGAAATTTAGAAATTTCAAAGTTCATACAGATGAATTTTGGTGTGATTCGTGATTTCGACATTGTTTGATGTGATTTTAAGCCTCGACTAAGTCTGTGATATGTTTCCAGACTTGTTGGCACGTTTGAACGGGGTCCCGAGGGGCTCGGGTGAGTTTTGGGGTGGTTTCGGACCATTTCTAGGCCATTTATAACTGCTGGTTTTTGGCTACAGCAGTGTTCTATGTGATTGCGGTGAATTGATCGTGATTGCGGTGAGTAAAATGTGAGAAACGGGCCAGTGAATCGCGATCGCGGAAAGGCTTTCGCGATCGCGTAGAGTAAATATTCTGCTGCACTTACTCGACTTCTTAGGCTCATATCTCACAATCGATAAGGAATTTTGAGATGATGTAAAAACAAAACTTGTAGCCTTTTGTGTCTAGTTTCTATAAAGGTAAATAATATATCATTTGGATTTGTGTACAAAGAGATATGGCTGTTACACTATAGGGTGTTCGGGAAGATGAAGAAGAAAGTTGTGTTACACATGGGCTGATTTTGGTAGATTATATCTAGAAATATATAGGGAATTGGGAAATGACCAATACATGAAAATTGTATATCTTTGAGTCTAGTTTTCTTAACATTTAACCATTTGTCATTTGGAGTTGTTTGCAAAGAGTTATGACTATTCTACTAGAGGCTGTCCAGAAGGCTAGAAAATTGTTCTCCTAGATCGCGAAGCTCTTTCCGCGATCGCGAAGAGTAAATTTTGGGCTGGAAAAATTGTTCTCCGCGATCGCGAAGCATTTTCTGCAATCGCGATGAGTAAATACCTGGGCAGAATGGTATTTTAGCAGGTTTAGCTTATTTTTCTTCATTTTTTCAAAGCATGGACGATTTTTGGAGAGTTTCAAGAAGGGATTTCGTCATCTATGTTAAGGTAAGTTACTCCTACTCATTTCCAAGTTAATTACAAGATTATATCATGGAATTAGACATGAAAATTGTGGGAAAATTGGGATTTTTGGAAGAAAACCTAGAAACCTGATAAATTAGTTTTTACCACGAATTTGAGCATGGAATTAGGAGTAAATTATATATTTGAGCTAGTGAAGCTATGGGTAGAGTATATCTTCGAGAAATTTTGGAATCCGGGCACGTGGGCTCGAGGGCATTTTGGTCATTTCACTAAGCGGAGTTGGAAATTTATATAATTTAAATTGTTAACAAGTATTTGAGTATATTCTCATTAGTTTGCCATTATTTGGCTAGTTTCGGAGCATTTTGCAACGATTCGAATCGTCGGGAAGGCTTGGAGGCCGTTTATGGAATTTCGGAGTGATGTGAGTCTCCTTTCTAACCTTGTAAGAGGGAATTGTCCCCATAGGTGAAATAATTGATTATGTGCTCCTAATTACGGGGGCTAAGTACACACGAGGTGATGAGAGTCCGTACGTAGCTACTATTATGCTAGTGTCCGGGTAGTTAGGACCCAAAAGCTTGTTATATTTGGATTATTTATGAACTCATTGATAGCTTTAATTGCTTATATCACCTTGGATTAGTAAATGAATTTAAAAAGGGATTAAACGCCATTTTTTTCCTAAATTGTTAAAAGAGAAATTGTTTTATTTGGATAAATATCCCCCAATAAGTTCTTAATTGACTGATTGAGCATGTATCTCTATGTGTACCTGCGTCGCATGCATGATTCGCGAGCAGGGTATGTGTTTATTTATGGAACGGGCCGAATGCCTCGGCAGATTAAATAGATGCATCTATAGGCGCGTCGTCGACCCTCAGCAAGTGAACATTTTATTTCTGTTGGAGCAGGCCGTCGACCTCGACATGATTTGTGCATGATATATTGTAGCATGATAATTTTTAAATGTGAAATTTCCCTTCGTGGATTGATTTAAATTGATAAGTTACTGAAAAGTAAACCTTGAAAATCCTTTTATTATTTGTTAAAGGTGTTTACCTATTTTCCAGCTTTGTGGGTTAGAACTACTATATAAATCCATGATTTCCCCACATTTTTAGTATATTATTAATTGACCTCTGCTAAGTGTCAAGGTTGACCATCTTGTCTCTACTTCTTTGAGATTAGACGGGATACTCATTGAGTACACGTTGTTTACATACTCATACTATACTTCTGTGCATTTTTGTTTTGCACAGGTATATGTAATGCTAGTGGCCTACTGGGCGTAGCAGCGCGGATGATTCTGGGACTAGGTGAGTTGCAATTTTCGAGGCGATCCGCAGCTAGTATAGTCCCTTTCAGTATATTGTATTTATTTCTTGTCCACTGTATTTCGGACGGATGTTGTATTTTATTTCCTTATCTATAGATGCTCATGCACTTGTGACACCGGGTTCTGAGAGAATTTTCGAATTATTCAGTATTAAATCTTTTATCAACTTTATGTTCATTGTAAAAAAAATTTATTATCTAATATTTAACGTATAAGAAAAATAATTTCCGCAAATACTAAAACTGGAATTTAATTATGCATTCTTGGTTGGCTTGCCTGACAGCGGTATCCGGAGCCACCACGACCCTTAGTGGATTTTGGGTCGTGACAAATTGGATCCTTAAATTATACAAATATTAAAAGCCATAAAATTCGATCAATATTTTAAAAAATATTTTAATCGTTCAATATTTAGCATAAATTATTCGTGCTTTTATAATAATATAGATATAAATAAATGTAATTTTGTCTAGTTTTGCAACTTGTGTTAGTATTATATAAGGAATTGTAACTTTCAGAAACACGTGCGAGATTCATTTCTTTCCCTCCAGATTTATAGAAAAAAATTTATTCTATTTGTTAGTACAATTCTATGTATCCCTTGATTCTCCTCTCTAAAATTTACCGTGATTCGAGGGCTTGAGAAGCGTCTTTTTCGAATGTAGTGTTGGATTTTTTAAGCATTAATATGGCTTAAAGGAGGGTGAATGGGAAATAGAGGGAAATTAAATTTTTAAGTGAAACTTTAAGTTTTTCCTCCTTGACAATGGGACATTGTCCCATATTGGAAGAGGAAGAGGTTTTTGATGAGTATATAAGCAATTTCTCTTCTTCTAACTCTTAAAGAGTTGGACCAAATTTATGTGTTAATAGTAAATATTAACATAAATGTTATTAAAAATCTATTTTAATAAAAAATATTAATATTAAATCCAACGGAATATTAAACGGTTTTCTATTATCCGTTTTCTATTTTTTGGTTATGTCACTGAACCTCTTCAATTCCCAGTTTATTATTACATAAATTAGCCATTTATGTTATAGCATTTATGCTATGGCCATTTTGTACAAACAACCATTCTGAAGAGTTGAACCTCTTCAATTTTCAGCCCAACATTGGCTATAAATACAAGTCCATTCTCTGAGAATTTCCATGATTTTTTGAGTTCTCCTCCTTTCTTCTGCATACTTTTAACTTTAAAGAAAGCAACAGTAAGTGTGATTTGCTACCGAACTTTGTGTCCGCTGACACTGGGGTTTGAAGTACCACTACATAAGTGTGTAATTTGTTCTATCCTAGGAGGAAATAATCCATAACCTTGGGTACTAGGAGGAGATTAAATTCCTACAGTGGCGTGGAGACGTCAAAATAATTGTGGACTGCGCTTGAAAAGAAATACAAAACTGAAGATACTGGGTGGAAGAAATTTGTTGCCGCTAAGTTTTTGGACTACAAAATGGTAGATAGAGAGTCTGTTATTACCCAAGTCCAGGAATTGCAAGTGATTATTCACGATCTCCTTGCTAAAGGTATAAATCGAATTAATACTGATGTTGAAAGTAGTTATTTTAGTAATTTCACTAACAAAATTTTCATTGAAGGTCTTGTCATCAATGAAGCATTCCAAGTAGCAGCGATGATTGAGAAGTAGCCTCCTTTGTGGAAGGACTTCAAAAACTACTTGAAACACAAACACAAGGAGATGTCGCTTGAAGATCTCATTGTTCGGTTGAGAATCGAGACAACAAAGCTGCTGAAAAGAGAGGCCGTGGAAACACAACAATAATGGGAGCAAACATTGTTGAGGATACTTCTCAAAATAAGATAAAGAGGAAGCAGGCTTCTGGACCTAAAAGCAACCCAAGCAAGAAGCGGTTCAACGAAAATTGCTACAACTCTGGGAAAGCTGGGCACAAATCTACGGAGTGCCATGCTCCGAAGAAAGACAAAAAGAAAGGTCAAGAAAACACGGTTGAAAAGAATGAAGACGTTGATGACTTTTGTGCTATGCTTTCTGAATTCAACCTGGTGGGAGATCCTAAGGAGGGGTGAATTGATTCTGGAGCCACTCGCTATGTTTTCGCTGTTAGGGAAGCCTTTGCAACATATGCTCCGGTTGGACCTGAACAGACGCTTTCTATGGGAATGCTGCTACTGTCAGGATTGAAGGATGTGGGGAGATCTTTCTGAAAATGACTTATGGCAAGGTGGTGACTTTGAACAACGTCCTTCATGTTCCCGAGATTAGGAATAATTAGTCTCTGTTGGACTTCTTGTTAAGAATGGTTTTAAGTGTTATATCCGATAAGGTTGTAATAAGTAAGAACAAAATATTTGTAGGAAAATGTTACCTCACTGAGGGCCTTTTCAAGCCAAATGTAATGGTTGTTGAGAATAATAATAAAATTTCAGCTTTGTCTTACTTACTTGAGTCAAATGAATTATGGCATATACTTTGGGTCATGTCAATTATAAAACCTTGCGAAAAATGATTAACTTGGAAGTATTGCCTAAGTTTGAATGCAACAAATCAAAATATCAAATATGTGTGGAATCTAAGTATGTTAACATTCTTATAAGTCAATTAAAAGGAATTCAAATCCTTTAGACTTAATTCACACAAATATTTGCGACATGAAGTCAATACCATCTCAATGTGGAAAGAAGTATTTCATAACTTTTATTGACGATAGTACTCAATATTGCTATGTTTACTTACTTAATAGTATTGAAACGCAACTTAACAAAAAAATCAAAATGATAATAAGTGATAAGGGTGGTGATATGAATATCCTTTTGAACAAATATGTTTAGAATATGGAATTATTCATCAAATAACGGCCCCTTACATGCCCTAATCCAATGGGATTGTGGAAAGAAACAATCGTTCATTAAAGGAGATGAGCGCATTGTTGATAAGTTCTAGTTTGCCACAGAACTTCTGGGGACGCCGTTCTTACGGCTAACCGAATACTAAATTGAGTACCCCATAGCATAACACAATCTGTTCCATATGAAAAATGGAAATGAAGGAAGCCCAACTTGAATTATTTTAAAGTGTGGGGATGTTTGGCAAAAGTGCAAGTTCCTAAACCCAAAAGGGTAAAAATAGGACCGAAAACCCTTGATTGTGTTTTCATTGGATATGCGACCAATAGTAAAGCATATCGATTTCTAGTTCATAAATCAGAAAATCCCGACATTCATAATAATATGGTTATAGAATAATATAATGTTGATTTCTTGAAAATATATATCCGTATAAAAAGGAATGTGAGTCGGTTGGTGAAGGATCTAAATGACTTGGTGAAGAAACAAAAGAAAGTACATTTAATCAGGAGGATCCAAGACGTAGTAAACGTCAAAGAACGTCTACTTCATTTGGACCAGATTTTGTGACTTTCTTATTGGAGAAGGAGCCTCAAACATTTAAAGAAGCTATGTTTTTTTCGGAATCATTATTTTGGAAAGAGGCAGTTAATAGTGAAATAGAATCCATATTGAACAACCATACATGAGAATTGGTTGATCTTCCTCCAGGAAATAAACCTTTGGGTTCTAAATGGATCTTTAAGAGGAAAATGAAAGATGATGGAACTATTGATAAATTTAAGGCAAGACTTGTAGTCAAAGGGTATAGACAACGAGAAGGCCTTGACTTCTTTGATACATACTCTCCAGTTATAAGAATTACGTCCATACATATGTTAGTAGCATTAGCTGCAGTGCATGGTCTTGAAATTCATCAAATGGACGTTAAGACGGTCTTTTTGAATGGAGATTTGGAGGAAGAAATCTACAAGGAACAACCTGAAAGGTTTGTGGTTTCAGGTAAAGAAAAGAAGGTATGTAGACTTGTTAAGTCCCTTTACGGACTAAAATAAGCACCCAAACAATGACATGCGAAATCTGACCAAACAATGTTGTTAAATAGTTTTAAGATAAATGAATGTGATAAATGTGTGTACATTTAAAATTTTCCAAATCACATAGTCATTTTTTGCTTATATGTGGTTGATATGCTAATAATGAGTATTGACATTGCCAACAAAAATATTACTAAGCGTATGCTAACTAACAAGTTTGATATGAAGGATTTGGGAGTTGCTGATTTAATTATGGGGATTAAGATCGAAAAGACTCCTAAAGTTCTGGCTCTGTCACAATCTCATTATATTAAGACAGTACCTAAAAAATTCAAGCACTTAGGGTTTAAAGTTGCAAAGATTCCAATTGACGTGAATCTTGCATTAGCAAAAACAAAGGCTAAAGCATATCACAATTAGATTATGCTCGTGTGTTGGGATGCTTAATGTATATCATGAATTGTACACAACCATATATAGCTTGTGCTATAAGTAAATTGAGTCAATACATGAGCAATCCAGGTCAATCTCATTGGATGGCAATGAAATGAGTTTTGGGATATTTAAAACATACCTAGGGCTTTGTTTTGCACTACAGTAAATATCTTGCGGTGATTGAGGGATATTGTGGTGTAAATTGGATCACCGATCCAGCTGATTCTAAGTCCACAAGTGGATATGTTTCACTATTGGTGGAGGAGCGGTATCTTGGAAGTCATCCAAATAAAATTGTATTTCCCGCTCTACAATGGATGCTGAATTCAGAGCCTTAGATAAAGCTGGTGAAGAAGCTCAATGGCTCCGGAATTTCTTGGAAGATATTCCATTTTGACCCAAACCGTTGGCACCAATATGCATACGTTGTGATAGTCAAGCGGCAATTGGAACGGCTTGGAGCGTTATGTATAATGGTAAATCTCATCATATACGACGAAGACATAAAACTATTAGGCAATACTCTCTATAGGAATTATCACGATTAACTATGTAAAGTCAAGTGATAATGTGTCGAATCCACTTACAAAAGGCCTAACTAGAGAGGTAGTTGAGAAATCATCAAGTGGAATGGGACTATGGCCAAGAACAAGTCATTGTGGTGGTAACTCTACCTAGAAGACTGGATATCCTAAGATCTAGGTTCAAGGAGATCAAACAAAGTCATGAATGACGGTTCAACATTTTCAACTAAAATTTTGATCCATTCTCGTGATGAGACAATGTTCAGTACCAAGGATAAAGCATTAAGGATTTTTAATGATTTATAAATTTCATACGAGGTAAATTATACAGTGTATCTACTGGATGACACGTTTAGGAATCACCTATGTAAGTATGAAGTGTTAGCCGCTTCAAGGAGAATGTTTTAAGGCCAGTTCTCTACGCACTTATGAAACCAGGCAGTGTTCATGGCTGAAACGAACACAACAATGAGAACCAAAGACGGTTAAGGGTTGGTTGTATGTCTTATGGTTGTCTAGGTATACATCAAAGTTTGACGGTTAAAAGATATCAAATCCACCAATTGACCGAGTATATCCGACATAAGTTTACTATGGAAAGTTCAAAGCGAAACCTACTTATCCAGATGCAATTAATTCTTACTTACAAATCACACAGTTTTGTATACACATTTCCCTGATACAGCCATTCCCCATTCATGTGGGAGAATGTTGGATTTTTTAAGCATTAATATGGCTTAAAAGAGGGTGAACGGGAATGGAGGGAAATGAAATGTTAAGTGAAATTTTAAGTTTTCCCCCTTGACAAAGGGACATTGTCCCATATTGGTAGAGGAAAATGTTTTTGATGAGTATATAAGTAATTGCTCTTCTTCTAGCTCTTAAAGAGTTGATAATAAGGCAAGCCTCGCGCCCGCCATCGTCGTCGCTCGCACGGCTCAGCTTCGCATTCGGATTTTGATTTGGTCAAGTGATCGATCGATTGATTGATTTTTTTGGACCAATTTTTTTGGTTAATAGTAAATATTAACATAAATACTATTAAAAATCTATATTAATAAAAGAATATTAATATTAGTATTAGTATTAAATCCAACGGAATATTAAACGTTTTTCCATTATCCGTTTTAAATTTTTCGGATATGTAACTGAACCTCTTCAATTCCCGGTTTATTATTGCATAAATTAGCCATTTATGCTATGGCCATTTGGCATAAACAGTCATTATGAAGAGTTGCACCTCTTCAGTTTTTAGCCCAACATTGGCTATAAATACAAGTCCATTCTCTCAGAATTTTCATACGATTTTTTTAGTTCTCCCTCTTTCTTCTGCATACTTTTAACTTCAAAGAAAGCAATAGTAAGTGTGATTTGCTACCAAACTTTGTGTTCACTGAAACACTGGGGTTTGAAGTACCACTACACTAGTGTATAATTCGTTCCATCCTGGGAGTAAACAATCCATAACCTTGGGTACTAGAAGGGGATTAAATTCCTTAAGGAAACACTGTGAATTCAATGGGCTCGGATTAACCTTTGTTTCGTTTACATTTTCTGTGTATATGTTGTTTTATCTTTTCTAGAATTAGTTTACAAATACAGTTTACAAACATGTAGGGCAATATAGACCTCCTTGTGATGTATTTAATCACTAAGAATGTCGAGTAGCACTTTGTTGTTATTGGCAGGTGTCTAAGCCTAAAAATAGGCAACTATTGTGTAAATGGGGCTGGTTAATGTATTATAAATGGACAACACCTATTCCCTTTGTGGAATAAGAGAGAAAAACGTGTGAGAGTGCATGTCTTGAGTTAGAAAGGAGTCCTAAACCTGTTTTCAAAAGTGAAACAACCTAAGGCTAAGAGTAGTCTTGTGAGGGTCAAGAGTGATCTTCATTTTTGTACACGGGTGTACGTCGAATTGAGTTTCTTTTAATGCTCGAGTTAAATACAAAGTTTGGAAAAGAGTTTCCTGTATATTGTGTCTTTTGTTCACGTTAATTTTCTGTCCCTTCACTATATTTTCGTTGCATAAAACCAGTATCTACTTACTACATTGAAAAGCTGCCTAAATAAATCTAAGTCCAAAGTTGTTGAAATTTTGGCCGAATGTTGGAGCAGGCTAAAGTCAAGTCGAGTCTTGGCTATGGTGCGGCCTATTTTTTGTGTGACATAAAATGCGCCCGTGACAACTGATCTTCGGGAAGAACTCGTTGATCACTCCTTTGTTGAAGAACTATGCACTTGATGATTGATCTCTCTGTTTGTTGATGCCTTCACCAATTGCGGAATGTTCTTCTCCAACCCTGAATGTCCCCTGAGAGTTATGTAACCTTATTTATAGTTGTAGAGGATGGATAATTCAGCTACTTATGAACTCTCTTTCTTGATTCTGAATAGCTCATATAATTTTAGCCACTTGGCGACCTGTGGTTGGTTCTTGCCTTTTGACTTGGATTGCCACATCATTTGACACGTGGCGTCATCTTTTTGGCTTGTAGTTTGACTGGATATGCCATGTCACTTGACACATGGCATGAATCTGGTTCTTAAGATGAAATGGACCTTGGGTTTGAAAATAATAAAATGAATTAATTTAATTTATAAAGCCCAAATTAATTATTTAACCCAATTGAATTTAATTCAAATTTTATATGGATTAAACCCAATAAATTTTATATATCTACAGATGCCCCTTACTTCAAGATTTGTCGAGTGTAGGCTTGTCAAAAGTTGAATATGAGGCTTGAAGTATCCATGGGAAGAACATTTTCTTTCTTGACCATAAATAAAAAACTTGAATTCTTTGGGCAATCGTGACTCTTCAGTGAAGCCTAAATCGAATTGGAAAAAAAATTGACGCAAAGTGTAATGACCCCATCGGTTGTTTTGAGTTCTAGCATGCCGTTCAATAGTTTGAGGCCATGAACAGCTTCATTTCGGGTATTATGACTTGTACGCGTGGTCAGAATTAAATTTCGAGAAGTCCGTAGTTGACTTGGAGAGGAAATTCTCATTTCAGAAGATTTAAGTTGAAAGAATTAGCTAAGATCGGATTTTTGAGTAAACCTTGGAATCAGGATTTGAAGGTTCCAGCAGGTTCATATAATGATTTCGGACTTGGGTGTATGTCGGGTCGGATTTTGGATGACCTGGGAGCGTTTTGGCGCCTATTGCAGAAGTTAGCATTTTGGAAGAAATTTCATAAGTTTGTGTTGAAGTGCATTTCAGTGTTATCGATGTCCGTTTGGGATTCCGAGTCTGGGAGTAGCTTAGAATGGTGATTCTGGAGTTGGGAGCACGATTAGAAGTGAATTTGGAGGTTCGTGAGTCATTTCGGAGTAGCTTGGCTAAAGATAGAAATTTGAATGTTTTTGAGAAGTTTGACCGGAAGTGGACTTTTTAATATCGAGGTCAGAATCCAATTCTAAAAGTTGGGGTAGGTCCGTAATATCGAATATGACTTGTGTGCAAAATTTGAAGTTAATAGGACGTGATTTGATAGGTTTAAACATCGAAAGTAGAAGTTTGAAGTTCTAAAGTTCATAAAGACCGTAATGTGTTTTGGGACTGTTTGGCATGATTGGTTGGGTCCCGGGAGCCTCGAGTGGATTTTGGGTGGTTAACAGATCGAAAATAGGATTTTTGAGAAGGTTGAGGCTGCTGGTTGCTAATATAACCGCACATGCAAAATAGGGCCGCAGGTGCGGAGCCGCCGCTTCTGCGGTTTTGGCAAAGGAAAGCTGGGACCGCAGATGCAAACATTTGGCCGCAGAAGCGAGACCGCATCTGCGGAAAAGGAAGCGCAGAAGCAGAAAATAGGAGCCTTACAGAACCGCAGAAGTGGTGGTTTGGCTCGCACCTGCGGAACCGCAGAAGTGGTCAAGGGACCGTAGGTGCAGAAAGTACTGGAGGCAGTGTTCTTTTGAAAATCAGGGGTTTGGTCATTTGCCCCTATTTTTCATTTGGTGTGGGCGATTTTGGAGAGCTTCAAGTGGGATTTTTCATCATCAATGATAAGGTAAGCTAATCTCATCCCTCTTGAGTTAAATACATCGATTATGTATGGATGTTAGAATGCAAATTGGTAGAAATTTTGGATTTTGGTAGAAAGACCTAGAAATATGAATTCTTGGAATTTGGCCCCGATTTTGGGTATGGAATTTAGAAAAAAAATTTATTTGAGTTCGTGAGGCTATGGGTAAACTTATTCTTCGAAAATTTTGGAAATTTTCAAAAATTTTTGAAATACGGTTCGTGAGGCTATGGGTAAACAATCTAAAAAGGATTAAACCTCATTTTCTCAAAGACAATCTTTAAAAGAGAATTTGGCTTTTATTTGGATAAATGTTCCCCGATAAACTCTTAATTTGTTGTTTGAGCATGTATTTCTGTGTGTGCATGCGTCATATGTATGATACGCGAGCAGGGTGATTGTTTTTTTAAATTTGACCGCATTGAATGGGTGATTCTCGAGCGGGGTAATAGATGCATCTATGGTTCGTTCCGTTCGACCCTCAGCAGTGCACATTTTATATTTATGTTGGATCAAGCCGTATGACCTCGGCATGAGTTGCGCATGCTTATATTGCTTGCATTGAAATTTATTGATATTGATAAATGCTCTCCCGACTTGAGATAATTGTTAATTAAAGGATTGTGAATCCGGAGGCTTTTTACAAATAAAAAAAAAAGAACTTTTTACTTGTCTAGTAAACCATTTGAATCTACTGTCGTCCTTAATAAATTCGTGAGATCACCACTTTAATAATATTATTATATGACCATTAGTAAGTGTCAAAGTTTCCATCTCGTCTCTACTTCTTCGAGATTTGGCAAGATACTTACTGAGTACACGTTGTTTTTGTACTCATACTACACTTCTGTGCATTTTTGTTGCACAGGCGCATGCACCTCTAGTGGCCCGTAGCAGCACGGTTGACATGGAGACTAGGTGAGCTGTATTTCCTCGCGGCGACCCGCATCTAGAATAGTCTCTCTCTCAGAATTTTGTTTATTTTTTGTCCAATTGCACTCCGAACAGTTGTTGTACTTTATTCGACTTTCTTAGAAGCTGTTCATGCACTTGTGACACCGGGTTCTAGGATGGTTATGGAGTATTTGTATTAACTGTTATCATTTAAATTTGATTCGATAGAATTATCTTTTTAATTGGTAAATTGGAAGGAAAAATCATAGATTTCAAGAGTATTAAAACGAGAATTTAAACAAGTATTTTATTTGGCTTGCCCGACAGTGGTGTCCGGCGCCATCACGACCCTTGGTGGATTTTGGGTCGTGACAACATGGTATCAGAACACTAGGTTCCTAGGGTCTCATGAGTCATGAGCAATTCTAGTAGAGTCTCGTGGATCGGTGCGGAGACGTCTGTACTTATCCTCAGGAGGCTGCAGGACTGTTAGGAGTACTTCCCTTCTTTATTCCTCATCATGCGATTTGATCCATGGAGGCTTATGCCTTTAATTCCTTCCTATTCAATCTTGTATGAAGTGAATCGCTTCTTATCAATCGAGAATTGAAAAATTGTTATGGTACTACCGATGCAGTGCGGGGTGTTTCTCCCTATATAGTTGTCTGGGCTATTATCGTTGCCTTATGGAAGGATATTCTATTGTTTCAGCTCAGTAGTGGTACTTCTGAGAGCTTTGAGGCTAGTCACAAGTTGCCATGATGCTATAAACTATTGTTCCGCAGTATTGATATGATGGTAGGACATTTGCCTATGTATCGGGGCAGTGAATGACTTGAGGAGAGGTTTACTCAGTGCATGATCTAGAGATTCGGTATTTTATCCCCGGTAGGGGAAAGGCAATTGGACTACGAATGGTCAGATGTGGGCTGGTAGAGTAATGAGACTTGGTATTTGAGAGCATGGTGGAGTTTTCTTCTATGATGAGATATCGTTGTCCTAATTGAACGTACTAAGTTTGCCGGTGTTATGATCTTCTACAATTCGCTTTTGGGGCAAGATATTATGAAATAGTATTAAAGGTGCGGCTGTCAGGTATCGCAGGTGTGGTAGTTCAGGGTTGAATCAGTGTTTCCAATGTCGATGGTATAGGGAAGATGATCCTCCGAAAGGTGTAAAGTTAGCAGCAATTATGGGTTCAAGTGCCACAAAGATAGATCTTATTAAGGCAATGACTGAGCAGCAAAGGATGAGGAAAGACATGTGGGAAGTGTCAAGCGGTGGTTAAAATTTCTAGAAGGCCAGGTATAAGGAGCAAAGGTCGAGTAGCCGACTAAAGGGGTGAGTTTCGCCAAAGTGGGAGAGTGGCGGAGTTGCATATGGGTCTGGTGGTAAGATGACTACACACCTTAAGGAGAGTTTGGACTGAATTGGGAATTTTAGTGATCGGTGATTTGGGCCTACAGATTAATTTGAGATGCGGACTATTATGCGGCAGGAGGTTGGATATAAAGAAAAGGATCTACTTGAAATGAAGAAGGATACAACCTAACTTTGAGTTAGAAGGATGTCGCGCACACTTTATTGATATCCACGAGGAGTGAATGGACTTATGCAGCCGGAGAGTGAGCCCGGACTCAGGATGGGCTGTTGATGTCGTAGTGATGGTACACCATGCAGCAACGTTGGAAGATTTTGGGAAGTTATTTCCACATGTGGGTTATACCCTGTGAGCAGGTTAGCGGTCGCATGGTTGGCAAAGCTTCTGCAAAGGGCTCTATTGGCTATACAGCAAAGAGGTCGGTCATGTGAATATGATTGATGATTCAGAGTATAACAAAAGGGTTTTACAGGAAGGTTTCAAGAATTTTGGCGGCTGATTGCGCAAGGTTATGTCAACAAGAAGTAAAGGATCCTGGTGAATCCCAGAATTTGTTTAATAGTGGCTTCAGGCTAAGTGGGAGAGTCCCTCCGTCTATCATTAAGGATTGCTTGGTTAACTACTTGCGGGGTTTCTGATTATTAGCATATTATTAGGTTATTTCAACTATGGAAAAAGAACATAGGTGGTAAATTGAGCAAAGGAATCATTGAAGGTATACTATGGTTGGCCTTATTGGCTCATGTTCAGACTTGGGAAAAGATTCAAAATTATGACTTGTATAAGCGTGGGTTTCAAGGGAAGTGTTTCTGTTGGGTTCTCCATCGAGAGGGTTTGCTTGTGCTAGAAGAATCATGGAGTTGATTATATTCGGGCTAAGTCAGAGCAGGTGGCTCTCAACAACGGTCGTAGTGGATTCAAAAGGGTAAGGTGTGGTGCCTAATGATTTTGAGTTTATAGGTGCAATTAAGAATCAAACTTGCAGCAGCTTATGAGAAGGTGCCCAGAATGTTCTATGATGTTTCGACCTACGGAGTATCAATTGGGAGATATGAAATGGTTCGTGGGAATGGAGACAGCATGGTTTCGTGATTCACGTTCACTCGGGATGAGTGCGGGAGGAGTGTGTTATGTGTTGAATGGAATTATTATTTCTGAGGCAATCAAAGATAGATTGGTTAGACATAGATGGAATATTGGTGGTAGCGATCAGTTCCTTCAATGTAATCAATGTTATTCAGAAGTATCCTACTGTTATGGCCTGTTATATGTAGGCGGATCCCGAAAGGGCTATGGCGGCTTAGACATTACTTGAAGATTCACATATTCTACGGTTATGAGAATTCACCTGTGTGTCTCGATGGTTCTCCAGAAGTGATTTAAGTGAAGAGTTTTTATATGATGAAGTGCTAATCTATTAGTGGTTCCGGAGTTGTGATGGGAATCGCGTTCTATCGAATATTGACATGTTTGGTGCAATGAGTGGTATGGAATTTTAAGCAAGGATCAAGGTTGCAGTTCAGTGTCAACATGGATGACATAAGCTCAGGTGAGCAGGAAAGTAGTTTCGATGTTTAAAGTAATTTGGTATTGTCTTCAGCGTCACCCGAGATTGGTGTTTCTTGAAAAAGGCTTTACATCCTGGATATGGATTCTTGATCGCTTTTAGCATTAGTGCGGCCAGTGAGTTGGATGTACAGATCAGTTATCTGTTACAGAAGGTTGTGGGAGCATGCCCTACAGGAAGGTTGTATAATTATGACATGTAGTCACTTGATCGGTTGGAGAATTAAACTAAGTATGAAGATTGTGGTGATATCATTGATTTGGGAATTAATGCCTGGAAGGCACTTGATTTACTGAGTTGTGGACCGCGGATGATTTATCTGATATTGATGGTTGTTCTTATGTGTTATGAGAGAAATGAGGGTGACTAAGGACCTTTGAAAGGTTATTATCCTAGTTTAGTGCGATCAGAATCAGCTTGAGCTCTGTGCATGAATTCAAATGTGAATATGGGCTCTATATCAGTCCAGATGTGTTCATTTCAGTAATACGCTCTTTAAGGAGGAGTAGTCAAGGTGTTATTTCATTGTCAGATATTTCATATAATGATAAATTGCATCGTGTTAGTTGTGAGATGTCTTGGTGAATGGCTTATAAGTTGAGGTTCCGCATAGAGATGATGTTATATGAGCAAAATGGCTCTTGAGATTCAGACTATATATCGCACCTCGGTTGTGTCTGAGTTTTACAGCTTGTAGCACTATAAGCCTCCCCAGGGATAGTATTATGCACTTAGCGTGCTTGTGACCGATATTCGGTATCTTGTGGTATTGAGCAATCTAGCTCGAAGTGTACCTCATTATGCAAATTTCATGTGTGGATCGGGTGGCATGCCGCCATGGGTATGTTGTTTGGAGCAGGTTGCACACCGCAACAGTATAATGTTGAGTACAGTTCCCTATGTCTGTTTTTATATGTTTTGTTTCCTATTTTTCTAAGGAAGACTCGTATTAGTTGTGTGCCTGTGTCGCATGTATGATTTGCGAGCGGGGTATCAGTTCAATTATGTTGACCGTATCGCATGTATGATTCGCGAGCGGGGTAATTGGAATTCCTTTTCAGAGTTCGTTTTCCTTGTATCGCGTTCGAACTAATAGCCTATTAGCACATTGTGGCATCATATGAGGATTTTGATTATGTTCGGGTGGCTTATTGCCTGAGCAGTTCGTACTGGGTGAGACAAGATTATTGGATTTACGATCAGTGCAATCTGATTATATGAAGTATATTAAGGAGCTAAAAACCATTAATTGGTTCAGGATGAGGTGATGATTCTTATCAGGAGTATAGACCCAAAGATTTGTTGATTTGGCAGCACATCTCATCCATCGTGGTGGTATTGAAAGAGGTAGAGCAAGACCTAGGTAGGTCATGAGATGCAATGGGAGCATCAGATTTGTGGAATGTCGATTTATTCGATCAGAGAATGCTATTGTGGTCCTATGAGTAAAGTGGTGCAAGGTCTGATTCAGCTAAGGTACGCAATCATGTTTTGGATGATGCGTGTACTTATTGATACGGTGAGCGTATGTTAGAACATGCCTGGAAGAGGATTCCGGATGATGGAATTGGGTTCTAAGGCTTATTTGCTTAAGAGAAAAAGGACATCTTCATATTGATCGAGCTAGGGTGCCCAGCTGAGTTATAGTAGCATGAGGTAGGTACTCGAAGTGTTAAACAGCAATTTCGGACAACTAAAGTGGGAGAGAATGTAACGACCCGACCGGTCATTTTGAGTTCTAGCGTGCCATTCAGCAGTTTGAGGCCATGAACAGCTTCAATTCGAGTATTATGACTTGTACGCGTGGTCGGAATTAAATTTTGGGAACTTCAAAGTTCACTTGTAGAGGAAATTCTCATTTCAGAAGCCTTAAGTTGAAAGAATTATCTAAGATCGTATTTTTGAGTAAACGACCTCGGAATCAGGATTCGAAGGTTCCAACAAGTTCGTATAATGATTTTGGATTTGGGTGTATGTTCAGGTCAGATTTTGGATGACCCAGGAGCGTTTTGGTACCTATTGCGGAAGTTAGCATTTTGGAAGAAATTTCATAAGTTTTGTTTGACGTGTATTTCAGTGTTATCGATGTCCGTTTGGGATTCCGAGTATGGGAGTAGTTCTGTATGATGATTCTAGAGTTGGGAGCACGATCGGAAGTGAATTCGGAGGTCCGTGGGTCATTTTGGAGTAATTTGGCTAAAGATACAAATTTGAATATTTTTGAGAAGTTTGACCAGAAGTGAATTTTTCGATATCGGGGTCGGAATCCAATTCTGAAAGTTGGGGTAGGTCTGTAATGTCGAATATGACTTGTGTGCAAAATTTGAAGTCAATTGGACGTGATTTGATAGGTTTAAACATCGAAAGTAGAAGTTTGAAGTTTTAAAGTTCATAAAGCTTGGATTGGAGGTCGATTCATGGTCTTAGTGTTGTTTGATGGTATTTGAGGCCTACAGCAAGTCCGTAATATGTTTTGGGACTAGGTTCCATGATTGGTTAGGGTCTTGGGAGACTTGGGTGGATTTCGGGTGGTTAACGAATCGAAAATGGGATTTTTGAAAGGGCTAAGGCTGCTGGTTGCTGATATAACTGCACATGCGAAATAGGACCACAGGTGCGGAGTCGTAGAAACGGCCCAGTAGTCGCAGATGCGGTTTTGGTGAAGGAAAGTTGGGACCGCAGATGCGATCATTTGGCTACAGAAGCGGGACTGCATCTGCAGAAAAGGAAGCACAGAAGCGTAAAATGGGAGTTTGGAGGAAACAAACCGCAGAAGCGGTCAAGGGACCGCAAGTGCGGAAAGTGCTGGAGGCAGTGTTCTTTTAAAAATTGGGGGTTTGGTCATTTGCCCCTATTTTTCATTTGGTGTAGGTGATTTTAGAGAGCTTCAAGTTGGATTTTTCATCATCAACGATAAGGTAAGCTAATCCCATCCTCTTGAATTAAATACATCAATTATGTATGGATTTTAGCATGTAAATTGGTAGAAATTTGGGGTTTTGGTAGAAAGACCTAGAAATTCATATTCTTGAAATTTGGCCACGATTTTGGGTATGAAATTTAGGGAAAATTTTATATTTGAGTTCGTGAGGCTATGGGTAAACTTATTCTTCAAAAAATTTGGAAATCCGGGCATGTGGGCCCGAGGGCATTTTTGTCAACTTTTTGATCAGGGTTACAAATTATTATAAATTGGATTAATATGAGTAGTTTATCGTATATTAATAAATTTGCATAATCATTGGCTAGTTTTGGGAGTATTTAGCATCGATTCAAGTCTTCGGAAAAGTGTGGAATGCCGGTTATAGATCTTCAGAGCGAGGTGAGTCTCCTTTCTAACCTTGTGAAAGGGAATTGTCCCCATAGGTGAATAAACTGGTTATGTGTTCCTATTTGTGTGGTCTACATATGCATGAGGTGACGAGAGTCCGTGCGTAGCTACTATTATGTTATTGTCCTGGTAATCTAGGACCCAAAAGCATGCAGAACTTGGAATACTTGTAATGTTATTGACAGTATGACTTGCTGACATCCTATCGAATTGGTAAATGAATTTCTAAAAATGATTAAACCTCATTTTCTCAAAGACAATTGTTAAAAGAGAATTTGGCTTTTATTTGGATATATGTTCCCCGATAAACTCTTAATTTGCTGTTTGATCATGTATTTATGTGTGTGCCTATGTCACATGTATGATACGCGAGCAGGGTGATTGTTTTTTTTAAATTTGATCGCATCGTATGGGTGATTCGTGAGCGGGGTAATAGATGCATCTATGGTTCATGTCGTTCGACCCTCGGCAGTGCACATTTTACATTTATGTTGGATCGGGCCATACGACTTCGGCATGAGTTTCGCATGCTTATATTGCTTGCCTTGAAATTTATTGATACTGATAACTGCTCTCCCGACTTGAGATAATTGTTAATTAAAGGATTGTGAATCCAGAGTCTTTTTATAAAAATAAAAAAGGAACTTTTTACCTGTCTAGTAAACCATTTGAATCGACTGCCGTCCTTAATAAATTCGTGAGATCACCGCTTTAATAATATTATTATATGACCATTAGTAAGTGTCGAAGTTTCCATCTCGTCTCTACTTCTTTGAGATTAGGCAGGGTACTTACTGAGTACACGTTGTTTTTGTACTCATACTACACTTCTGTGCATTTTTGTTACACAGGCGCATGCACCTCTAGTGGCCTAGTGGGCATAGAAGCATGATTGGCACAGAGACTAGGTGAGCTGTATTTCCTCGAGGCGACCCGTAGCTAGAATAGTCTCTCTCTCAGAATTTTATTTATTTTCTGTCCAATTGCACTCCGGACAGTTGTTGTACTTTATTCAATTTTTCTTAGAAGCTGCTTATGCACTTGTAACACCAGGTTCTGGGATAGTTATTGATCACGCTCAACTTTGTCTATTAAAAGACTAAGCGAGCATTGCAAATACAATACAGGATATTATGCCCAGAGTCGAATCCCACAGGGAATTAACGTATCAACTGTTGTTGTTAGATCATTAAATTCTCAATAATCAACTTTCTCAAAATTTATAAATAATAGTTGGCGGTGTTTTTGTACTGCTATCTCTAAACAAGAATAATAAACTAAGAATTAACTGACAAGCAGTTGTAAACAATTGAAGTAAAGGTCTAAGGTTATGGTTTCCCCCGTTGTTGATTTCCTTAGTTGTATGTTTCTATTTGCCTTAGTTGCCTCTATCAATCATGAACTCTCCAGCTATCATAACTCTCTCTCAAGTAATTATGATAATTTACTAGACGCACTCTCTCAAGCTACACTAGCTAGATTCGCATTACAATTCACTTAGATCGCACCCGAGGTATCGTTATCTCTACTCCAACCTCTAAACCATCGGTTATTACTCTAGCCTATACTCCGGGAGTGAAGTTGTTCAAACAATTACCTAAATATGCACTCTCTCTCAAGTAGATACATAATAAATAGGAATGGCTAATTGAGGATCCTTTCAACCAACCAAAATCAAAACGTAGTTGAACAAATAGAGATTAAAAACCAACTCAAAACTATATTAATATAACAACAAGTTCATCCACAACAGGTTCAACCAAAACCTTAGATTAAAAGAGTTATCTACTCATAACAATGATAAACATCAAAATAATCAAATTCATTACAAATCATAAAAACAAAAGGAAGAAGAGAAGAACTTGATGTAGAAAACTCTTCCTTGCCTCTTGCCTTTCCTATTCTTGCTTTTAGCTATCAAAAGTTGCACACTCTATCTTGGGCGAGCTGCACTCTTTTTAGGTTAATTGGATTTTGCCGCCAGACTTCCATATTTGCCCCTAAAATTTGCTTTTTCGGAACCGGCCTAGCATGGTCACGCTACTGGGCGCGCTAGTGACCGCGCTAGTCCCCTATCATTCTGCCTCGCCATCTGGACTAGTGCGATCGCGCTAGTGGATGCACTAGTCCAGACCTTCATTTGGTCGATTCTTTTTCTCGTCTTCTCGCTTACTCAATTCTTAGGGGTTTTTCTTGCTTCAGTGTAGCTCCAATCACAACTTTGAGGCCTCATACAAGCTCCTCATTCCTGCAACACAATTTAGATACCATTTTTCATCATTTAATTATGTTAGAGCATTGAAACATAATCAATTTAGGGAAAAACAATCATCAAATGACATAAATCTAGCCTACTATCAACACCCTACACTTAAATCTTTGCTAGTTCTCGAGTAATCCACCACCCTTTATAGAGGTTCCTTCACTAAGCATTCTTCCCTAACGCATCACACCAAGAACAAATCACATGAGTTACACCTAGTAGTGAACAATCCTAGCCTCAAAAGTTGACTCTCACGTGTCGTGCAATATTCATACTTTCTCAAGCTACTCTACACAGAACTCAAGACTTGCCTTTCCTTCATGAATCACATGCCCTCACATTCACTCAAGAGAGTAGTTCCACATATAATGATATTCAGAACAATTAAGAACTTAGATAGATGAAATTCACTCACTCTTAAACAGAACATTCACATGTCACAAAGATGCACAATAAGCTTTCCCGTAGTGTACTGCTCTACTAATTGAGCCCACTTAGTCTAAGATCAATAGGACTTCGCTTCCTCCCTAATCACTTTAATATATATACTTTAACATTCAAACCCATACTTATGTCACACCAAACTCTACCTTCACGTCAATGTATATTACCCCATACTTCTTTAAGCACAATTAAAGCAAGAGTCACCACTTATTAAAGAAATACTTTTTTTTCTTTTGGCTCTTACTTGTTCAAAACAGACCTTTCTCCTGATTTCATTAGTTCCACTCAAAAGCCAAACCAACTACTCCACACTTTAACTGTTACATAAATCATCATAATTCAAGTGCTTAAGAGAGGTGAGAAGGTTCAAATAGATGGTTAATTCAAACAAATGGGTAAGGTTTGTAATGTGGTTGCCAAAGAAACAAGATTACATGCTCAAAGGGGTTAACTACATTACATAACAATTAGGTGGATAAAATATACATATCTGTTCAACAACGAAACGCCTATATCACTTCCAAGACTAAACAACACTACTATTTCGTGTTGCAAACACACAGGGCAAGTTCTAGGCATCAAATGTGAATCATGGAATATAGTAAACTTACACACATGGCACATGACTCATTCCAGATTGGCTTATCAAGACATTCTCTTCTGAGTATTCAACATTCTCTTCTGAGTATTCAAGTCAGTGACAAATATACAATTTAAGGCACTTTAGCAAGAATCAACTACTTGACTAAGTGTTACACTCTAGTGTTTATTGTGTTCAGGTATATCAACGCTAGAGGCTTTTCTTTTCAAATTCAGCCCGTAGCTCATTAATCCTAATTTAAAACTAAAAATAAAACAAATATGAACAAAAATTTCCTATACCCGATTGAAGTTAAACCCTTGGAAAAGAACTGTGGCCCAAAGAAAAACCAAGGAGGAGTTACTACACTACCTAAAAATAAAATAAAAAATCATTTTGGTATTTTCTGTAGACTAACTTCCCTCAAGAAAAATTGTCTAAAAGGATTTGTCATCAGGAATAGTCTTTATTTTTACTTTTTATATTATCGACTTAATCCAAGCCACTTACCTAATGAATTCTTACCCAATGACCAAAGCAGCCAAAACAATCCAAATAAAATAAAACCAACAAAAAACAAAAAGTCAAAGGTTATAATTACATATATTCAATGAAGTATCCCCACCCCACACTTATAACGAAGACATGTCCCCATGGCTTGAAAAGTTAAAGAGAAGTGAGGTAGAGGAACTTCCCTGATGGTTCACTCCTGGTCGGAGACGGTGTCTGGGTTCACGTTGCACACATGACCTAGAGCTCTCAACCATTCCAAGAACTTCTTGTCAGACTTCACTTGTCTGTCAGCCACCACATCAACACGGGCACTTAAATCTGTGATTAAGGTACGTAACCCAACCATCTCCCATTCCAAATCTATCATGCAAGTGCTCGTGCGTGGCTGTGAAGATGTTGATGACCTTGATGGTACAGCAAGTTCTACAGTGTTCTCTGGGGCTTGTTGTTCGGCCCTCACATTCTCCTTCTTTTCATCCTCGTCATCCGAATCGTCAGAGCTGCTACTACTTTCTTCCGTTGCTGCTGCTGCTGGCTCCTTACCTGTTGTTACTTTGTCCGCTCGGAACTTGCATTCCATTTTTATGAGCCCATCCACAGCTAAATTTTCGAGCACCCTAGCATCCCTGTAAAGCTGAATTATTAAAGACGAGAAGAAGAACACATGCCTTCTTATTTGGCTGCGGATAAAAATCTTGTCATGTATCACTTTAGCCACGTCAAAGTCATGGCCGTTGACGAAGCACCAAATCAACACTGCTCTGGACCCATTTACCTTTGTAGTATTATGGGATAGAATCAAACGGTTGTTGATGAGGTACAGGCAGCATTTTGCTTCAAAAATGAGTGCGGAGGAGTGAAACTTCTCACCATAGTCCATCCAAACCACCTCTTTCCCCGGGACACAGATTGTTTTAAAGAGTTGCCGTCACTTACCCTCTGTTGGGTTACGGCCATATTCATAGAAGTCATCATACTCAACCACAGGAGGGGGTAGCTGGTATACAGCCCGTATCGCCTCAACAGAGGCATTCACCGCCTTTCCGTTGTAATGTGACGATGCCATTATCATGCTCAGGCACATTGGTGTAAAATTCCCGCACAACCATTACATTACCCTCACCTGGTTCATTAATGAATGTTTTTAATCCCCGTCGCACCAGCTCGACGTACATGTGAAGGCGGTGTCATTGTAGTTGACGGACGTCAATACCTCTATCAGGAATTAGATTTTTAGAAGCTTTCTCAGCAAAACGTTTATGTGCATCAGCCGAAACAAATTTGGTACTATAAAAAAGGCATTCAAGGGCAGCCCCACGCATCCTGGATGAGCTTGCTTGTCCACTAGAAGATGGACCGGTGTTGCATCGTTTCTTCGGTGGAGCCATGGTACCTGAAAAGGGGCACACATAAGTTTCTCCCAACACCAAAAATTGTAAGGCACTGTGGTTACTCAGACTTCACACGTATACATGGTCATAATTAAATAATTGTATTCATTAAGGCCTTTCCACAAACACCTTGTGGGCATTAGTCACTCACAACCCATTCAAAGCAATTTTTCAATATAAACCCACCACCAAATCTTCCAAAGGTCGCCAATCAAGTAAACAACACTCTATAATTCTCAAAACTCATAAATACTACAATAATTATTACCAAATCTACTACTAACAAAAAAAATAAAGATAACTATATAAAAGAAAGCATACTTAAACACATAAAATCTGCAGAGATTTTGTGAAAACAAAGAGAGAAAATTGAAGGAAGATTAGCATACCTGTAGTGGGAGTGAGGAGTAGAGAAGAAGGGAAGGGGGAATGTTGTTGGAGACTTGGGAAAACTTTGGAAAATATGAATATTTTCTGGAGGAAGGGAGTTGAAGAAGAAGAGAAACTGAGTTGTGAGAGATTGGGGAGGGTTTCTAAAGTTTTAGGGCTTGTGGTTTGGTGGGGAGAATGTTTGGGGAATTAGGGTTATTAGAATAGGTGAGGAGGGATTTAGACTAAAGGAAAAAAATTTGAAACTGAATAATAATAATAAAAAAAATAAAAATTAGAACAAATAAAACGACGTCAGTTATAAAAGCTGAATCGTCAATAGCACGTTCAGATGCGTGATCGCGCTAGCTTAGCGCGGCCAAGGTAGAAACTTTTGCCAAATTATCGCGGCCATATGCGCGATCGCACTAGTAACATGGCCATACGCACGATCGCGCAAGTTTAGCACGGACAAGGCAGAAACTTTTGCCAAATTAGTGCGATCACGCTACTGGGCTTCAAAATTTTACACTTTTCACCTGATTTTTGCCATTTTTGATTGCCTTGTCACCCGCTCATTGTTACCTGCATTTGTTAGCATGTTCAAAAATGGCAAAAATTGGCCTGTGTTACACAAATGGTATGCAGACAGTCTTGAGGATGCGCCATGGTATGCATATTTTGCAAACTACCTGGCCTGCGGTATTGTTCCCTATGACCTTCATCTGTCCAAAAGAAAAATTTCTTTCGTGATTTCCGCATGTATTATTGGGATGAACCTCATTTGTTTCGAATATGTGTTGATAACATTATCCGGAAGTGTGTCCCGGAGATAGAACAATCTTCGATTTTGCAGGCTTGTCATGCATTAGCATATGGAGGACATTTTGGAGGGGTTAGAACAGCTGTGAAAGTGCTAGAGACCGGATTCTTTTGGCCAACTATGTTTAGAGATGCACACCTCTGGGTAAAGGGCTGCAATGAATGCCAGAGGACGGGAAATATTTCCCGTCGCCATGAAATGCCAATGAAGCCAATTCAAGAAGTAGAGGTGTTTGATGTCTGGGGGATTGACTTCATGGGCCCCTTCGTCAACTCATTTGGCAATAAGTACATACTTGTTGCTGTGGATTACGTGTCTAAATGGGTAGAAGCTGCAGCCTTGCCCACAAATGATGCTAGAGTGGTGGTTGGATTTCTAAAAAAGAACATATTCACCCGGTTTGGGACACCAAGAGCGATCATCAGTGACGGAGGCACTCACTTCTGCAATAGAGCCTTCGAGAAATTACTTGCTAAGTATGATGTACGCCACAAGGTGGCTACTATTTACCATCCGCAGACCAGTGGGCAGGTTGAAGTGTCCAACAGGGAGATAAAGAGTGTACTAATGAAGATTGTGAATGTCACACGAACTGATTGGGCAAAGAAGCTTGATGACGCACTCTGGGCCTGTAGAACTTTGTTCAAAACACCAATAGGTATGTCACCATATAAGTTGGTATTTGGGAAGGCCTGTCACCTGCCTGTGGAACTAGAACATCGAGTTTGGTGGGCATTGAAGCAATTGAACATGGATCCTGAAGCAACTAGACAAAATCGACTAACAGAGTTGCATGAGCTGGAAGAATTTAGATATCAAGCATTTGAAAGCACGAGGCTCTACAAGGAAAGAATGAAGAAGATGCATGACAAGCACATCGTGGATAGAGACTTTAAACCCGGTGACAAGGTATTATTGTATAACTCACGGTTGAGATTGTTTCCGGGTAAGTTAAAGTCTCGATGGTCTAGGCCATTCAGAGTGGTGCAAATGTTTGAAAGTGGAACTGTTGAGATCGAGTCAGAAGATGGCACAAACAAGTTCTCCGTCAATGGGAAAAGGTTGAAACATTACCTTGGAATAGCTGAAGAAAAAGGGGATTCAGCGGTGTCACATTTCAAAGAACCCCAGTACGCGAATGTGGAGTAAGAGCTCAACTACTTGCGTCGTGTCACGATGTTAAATCAGGCGCTGCGTGGGAGGCAACCCACGAATATGTTGTAAGTGTAATATGTAACTTCTTGTTTAGAAGACCAAAAAAAATGCGTCCTCCGCGACCGCGGTCCCGACCACGAAAACCACTGGGAAAGCGAAATCTCACCGCGGCCACGGCGCGGGCTCGACCGCGGAGACTCCTGTCCCAAACCGCGGACGCGACCTAGTGATAATTTTTTTATTATTTTTTGTTTTCTTTATTTTCTCCCCCTTCTTTAATTTTTAAAACATTAACAAAAACAAAACCTATCCCCCCAAAATCAAACACACGCACAAACCTCCCCCCAAAATCCCTTATCTCCCTCTAACTCTAAACCCTAACTCCCCATCCCCCATTCTCATCTTCCCCCTTTTTCTCCTTCACAAGACCATCATCCTCCTCCCCCTAAGGTTTGATTCTGACCCCCCCCC
>MU712303.1:27987-60725 GCA_026770625.1 Nicotiana glauca
GTATGTTAATGTATGTTGTTTTTATGTAGTGTAGTGATATAATTTTGTTTTTGTTTAGTTTGTATTCTTATTTTAGAGGATAATTGTGTTTTTAGCATATGTTTGGTGAAGGAGCTGTGTTGTTGATGTGTGGAACGGTGTTGTTGATGGGTGATGGCTTTGAGCTAGTGTGGGGTGTATAGGTGTGTGAATAATTGAAGTGGGGAAGTTGTTCTTGATCCCCTTGGGATATGAATATGAATAAACAATATTTTGCCCACAATGTGTTTGTGAAATTGCCTCAATGGTGGAGATATAAGGGGATGTTGTGACATGGTTGTGGTGAAGTCTGAGTAACCACCCATAGTCACCATTTTAGGCTCATACTAATATGCTTCTCCATTTTGACATGTAATATGAGTTCTTCACGTAAGAGACGGAACACCGGGTCCTCTGTTAGGGGCCCAGGAGGTTCTTCACGAGCTAGGGGCCAAACCAGTGCAACAAACTTTGATAGTACTCGGCTCGTCTCTAAAGAAGTTGAGACAAGGTACACTCAAAAGCTAAACAAGAAGTTACAATATGAAGTTCATATCGATAGGAATGCCTTGATGAGGGAATGCCCCACTATGTTTGAGGAGCTACGGAGGTGTCAGCTGGACATCTTCTTTGAATCTCCCGAGGAAGCTAATATTCAGCTAGTGAGTGAGTTCTATGCGAACCTGCCAGAACATGAGGACGGGGTGGTGACTGTGCGCAACACCCGAGTTAGTGCTTCTCCTGAGGTCATCTACAGGGTGTATCGCCTCCCCACTTTCACAGGTACTGACCACTACCTCATAGCCAGTCTCCCGATGGTTGATTGGGACAGACTTCTAGAAGTCATTGATATACCTGGCAAACAACCCAAATGGATTGCACAACCGACGACTCTACATTCTAAGTCTCTTTCTTGGGTGGCCAAATGTTGGCTCACGGTCATCAACACTTGGTTGTTACCTTCCAGCAATACTACCGATGTAAATGGGCCAAGGGCGGCTATGATATACTGCTTCATGACTTATAAAGGGTTTGATGTCACCCGAGTCCTTTCTGAGGAGATATTCATCTGATTGTCCGAACTAGGTAAATTCCATTACTTCCTTTCTCTTGTCATCCATCTCTTTCGCCTTGCCAATGTCCCTAAGAATGCTCGAGTTGATGGGAAATTACCTATAAAAACACCTTTCCGGGAAAGCAAAATTGGACAAGAGGGACGTGAGCCAATATGAGGCTATGATGACTCGTCTGATGAGTTTTAGTCTGAGGATGATGATGATGCTGAGGACGCTACTGAGATCACCTCCCCTCCTAGAGGGACGAGGCAGGATCATCACAGCCACGCCAAAGCAGTCACCTGGATTATTTGGAGCAGCGGATGACGGGACTGCAGACCTCCGTCACTGACTTGGGTAACCGCATTGATGTTGTGGCTGAAAGACAAGTGAAGTCAGAAAAGAAGTTCATGGGATGGTTGAGATCTCTGGGTTGCACCTGCAGCATGAACCCAAACACTTTTTCAGATCAAGGGTGACCCCTCAGGGAAGTTCCTTTACCTCACTAATTTTATATTGTTAAGTCATGGGGACTTGTCTTATTTTTAAGTGTGGGGTGGAGGAATTTCGTTGTCTATTGTACTTGTGAATATTAGTTGTTTGTTGTTCTTGATTTTGCTTTGTGCTCTGTGTTAGTTGTTTAGGAATGGAGTAGCAGTTATTGTGTTTTAGGAAGTTAAAAATAGAAGCGATTTGTCCCGACGATGGATCTCTATCGCTGGGGTTCTTAAGGGACTAAGTCGAGAGAAAAAAAATTGGAAATATAAAGACTCTTCCTAATGACGGATTCGTAAACAATTTTCTTGAGGCTAGCCTACAGAAAACACCAAAAAGATTTTTTTTATTTTTAGATAGTGTAGTAACTCCCCCTTGGTTTTTCTTTGGGCCACGGTTCTTTTCCAAGGGTTTAGCTTGAACCGGGTATAGGTAGATTTTTTCTTTTTAGGTTAGGATTAATGGGCGAAGAGCTGAAATTTGAAGAAGAAAAACCTTTAGTGTTCTTACACCTGAACACGATAGACGCTAGAGTGTAGCGCTTAGCTTCAAGGGTTGAATCTTTTTGAATGCCTTAAAAATTGTATATTTGTGCTTAACTTGAATGCTCGAAAGAGAGTATCTTGATAAACTAATCCGGAATGAGTCATGTGCCAAGTGAGTATGAGTATTGTTTGTATTCCATGTTGTACATTTGATGCCTAGAACTTACCCTGTGTGTTTGCAAAGCGAAATAGTAGCTTCATACAGTTTTAGAAGTGATATAGGCATTTCTTTGTTGAGCCAGACAAAAAAATTGAACCCACCCGAATGCATTACATCTTAGTTAACCCCGTTGAGCCTATAAGCCTGTTTCTTTGGTAACCACAATGTGAACCTTACCCAATTGCTTGAATAGCCTGCTGTTTGAACCAGTGTCCTCCCGCTCACTAAGCACTATAATGGTATTGAGATTATGCAAAAACAAAAGTGTGGGGTGGTGGGTTGGTTTTCGAAGTGGAACCATGGAAATAGACAAAAGGTGCGGAATGTGAAGCATAAAAAGAGAAGCACCATGAAAAAGAAAATTCATATATTTTGTAGTGATTAATACGTGGTATCTAGTATAAATTGCACCTAAATGTATGGGGATGTTTAAATACGGTGGAGTGTTGGCTCATAAAATAACGAGCTTGAAGTTCAACGTAATTGTATTAAAAGTGCTTAGGGAGGTTAGTCACTATATCTAAATGTATCCTACCTGTCCCTTAGCCTTCATTACAACCAAATAATGTCCTATTGATCTTAGACTGAGTGGGGCTCAATTAGTCGAGCACTACACTAGAGGCAAGCCTATGGTGCGTCTTTGTTGCATGCGAATGTTTCTTTTAGAGAGTGAGTGAATTCTGTCTATTTGAGTTCCTTGTTGTATCACTATCACTATATACATGGAACTACTCTTTTGTGTGATGTGAGGGCATGTGATTCACGAAGGAAAGGTACGTCTTGAATATTGTATGGAGTGGTTTGAGTAAGTGCATAGGTTGCAGGGTACGAAAAACTTGATTCTTGAGGCAAAAAGATGCTAACTACTAGGTGTAACTCTTGCAAAATGTTCATGGTGTGAGTAGTTGAAGGAAGAGCATAGGGAATGAATTTTTATGAGTGTGGTTAATTGCTCGAGGACTAGCAATGATTTAAGTGTGGGGTGTTGATAATAGGTTATATAATTGTTATTTAAGCTGTAATTACCCATGCTTGGTTGTTGTTTTGTAATGTAAGTTGCCAAAAAATGTTTGAATTGATGCTATTTGGTTTCACAGGAAATACAAGATGTGAGGAAGAAAAAATGAAGTGTTTGAAGGCAAAAACGTGAAGAAATCACCAACACAAGAAGCACCCGAATGCAAAAGAGCAAAGGAGAGAAGTGACGCGGAGAATAAAAGAGCTTCAGGGCTTCTCGCAATCAGAGCCGCGGTCAACGCCACGATTTTCTACAGAAGTGTCAGTGGTCGATGCCGCGGCCGCGGTAGCTCGTGCACAGTCAAGAAAATTGAGGGATCAAAGTGCCAACTCGAGAAAGCTTTTGTAAAATTCTTATAATATGTAGGAAACTCGCCCAAGGCTATGTTAAGCTTATTTTGGAGATTATTTTGCAAGAGAAACAAGTGTGAGAGATCACCCAAAAATATCATTGTTCTTATCTCTCTTATTTTCGTGCAATTTACAATTATGAATCTTTTCGTAGTTTATTCACCCATTGTTATGAGTAGCTAAATACCTTAATCTAAGGTTTTGGTGGAACCCGTTGGGAATGAATTGGTTATTTTATTAATATAGTTGGATTTTGTTGTTAATCTCTATTTGTTCATTCATGTTTTGATTATGGTTAGTTGAAAGGGCCCTCAATTATCCGTTCCTATTTATTATGTATCTACTTGAGAGAGAGTGCATATTTAGGTGATTGTATGAAGAACATCACTCCCGGAGTATAGACGAGAGTCATAACCAAGGGTTTAGGAGTTGGATTAGAGATAACGAAACCCCGGGTGTAATCTGAGTGAACTGTATTGTGAAATTAGCTAGCGTAGCTTGAGAGAGTGCATCTAGTAGAATATCATAATTACTTGAGAAAGAATTATGATAGCTTGAGCGTTCATGATTGATAGAGACAATTGAATCGTAGTTATAAGACATATACATCCAAGGAAATTACCAACGGGGGAAACCATTACCTTAGACCTTATTCCTGCTGTTTACACATCAAGTTTAGTTAACTTTCAGCTGTTAATTACTTTCAGTGTTTATTTGTTAGAAAATCAACCATTGTGAATCAAAAAGTTTGGGAAAACAAATTGTGGGAATTTAGTAAATCCGAAAGTAGTGATTGATAGGTTAGTCCCTGTGGTTCGACTCTGGGAAATAATACTCAGATTATATTTGCAACGCCCGCATAGTCTTTTGTGAGACTCAGTTGAGCATGATCAAAAATCACCAAAGACCTTAATTATTGTGTTGTATTCTTTTTCAATTATTGTTGGTTTCTAGATCTTACAACAAAATAGGTTATTGGTAAAGGATATTTATCTGGTGATCTCTACATCCTTGATGAATGGGAGCTATGATCTATAGCATGCTCTAGTCTTGTGTCTTCCTTTGAAGCACATTGTCGATTGGAACACCCTTCTCTGCCTTTGTTGAAGAAGCTTTGTCCTCAGTTTAAGAAAATTTATTCATTGGATCGTGAGTCATGTCGATTTTCAAAACACCATTGCATCTCGTTAAGTCCAAGGGTTAATAAAGAGTTGAGTAAGCTTTTGAGTTAGTTCATTCTGATGTTTGGGGACCATGTCCCGTTGTTTCCAAAACTGGGAATAAGTATTTTGTCACCTTTTGTAGATGATTTTTCTCGAATGGCTTGGATTTACTTTATGAAGAGTCGCTCTGAAGTGTTTACTCACTTTTCTGCCTTTTGTGCTGAAGTCAAAACTCAATTTGACACTTTGGTGTGTATTCTAAGGAGTGATAATGCTAAAGAATACATGTTAGAGTTATTTCAGTCATACATGAGGAAACATGGTATAGTACATCAGTCTTTATATGTTGATACACCCTCTCAAAATGGAGTTGCTAAAAAAAAGAATAGGCATCTACTTGAGACAGCTCGGTCACTTTTGTTCCAAATGAAGGTTCCTAAAACGTTTTGGGTTGATGTGGTCTCTACAGCTTGCTTTCTGATTAATTGCACATCGTCTACTGTGCTTGGTGGTAATGTGCCTTACAGTGTCCTTTTTCCAAACAAGGCATTATTTCCGGTGGAACCTAAGGTATTTGGAAGCACATGTTAAGTTCGAGATGTTCAAACATCTATTACCAAGTTGGATCCCAAGGTATTGAAGTGTATTTTCCTTGGCTATTCTCGCCATCAGAAGGGGTATCGTTGTTATTCTATTGAACTTAGCAAATGTTTGGTGTCAACTAATGTGGTATTTTCAGATACTACATCATTCTTCTATGCACCTCCCATTTCTACAAGTTAGGGGGAGGAAGATGAGTGGCTAGTATATCAGGTTACTCGTAATTTGACAGAACAACGAGATGATATTCTGCCATCTCCTAGTTCTATCGAGTACCAATACACTATTCTACCTTCAGAACCTGCTCCAACTGTGTTAGTAAGACTGCCAATTTCTCAAGTTTACTCGTGTGATGACCCAAAAGGTCATCACTTATTTTAGAAACAAATTCAGTGTTCTGAGGCCTAAAACCCTCCATTTTACCTTCCCTTGAGTTGCGTGCGTGGTCCAGACCTATATCTAGAAAAGCCTTCTATGTGAAAATATGAGAAATAAAAATTTTTAGAGTTAAAAATTTGATTATGGTTGACTTCGGTCAATATTTTGAGCAAAACAGACCAGGATCCATGTTTTGACGATCCCGGGAGGTCCATAGTAAAAAATGGGACTTGGGCGTATGCCCGGAAATGAATTCCGAGGTCCCAAGCCTTAGAAATCAATTTTTGAAAGAAATTATTTTACTGAATTATCTAAGAAATGAAGAACACAATTAATGCTTGAAACTATTGTTATCGTACTCGTATTTTGGTTCCGGAGCCCGGTACAAACTTGTTATATTATTTGAAAGATAATTGTGAAATTTGGTAAAAAAACGGAGTTTATTTGACGTGAGTTGGACTTCCGGTTGAAGAGTTATGAACTTTTAGAGTTCTTGATAAAAATATTGAGTTTTGAGGTTTAATTCGTGATTTTACATGTTATTTTGATGATGTGATCGCACGAGTAGGTCCATATGATGTCTTTGAGTTAGTATGCACATTTGGTTTGGAGTCCTGGAGGCTCGGGTGAGTTTTGGGTAGGTTTCGGGATGTCTTAGGCTTAAAACATGGATGTTGCACATTCAGAGAAGTGCAAATCTCTGAACCCGCCAGTGCTGAACGCATTGATTTTGGTGCTGTTCGTGGTGGGGGCTGTGCGGCCGCACTCGATTTTGTGCGGCCCGCACAGGTTCATTGGTCCAACTTTGGAAGCCTATATCTTTTTATCTATAAGGAATTTTGAGATGATTCAAAAATGAAAGTTGTAGCCCTTCCTGTCTAGTTCCCAGAAAGGTACAAAAATACAATTTGGACATCCGTAGAGAAAGTTATGGCCAAAATAGTAAAGCATGTCACTGCAGTCCATATGGAGAGTTATGCGACCGCACTGGATTTTGTGCGGTCCGCACAGGGAGTTTGAGAGGGGTATATTTAAACGGGATTTTCAGGTATTTTTCATTTTTTAAAATCCCAAAAACATAAGAGGCGACTGTTCAAACAACCTTTCTTCTCCAAAACATTGGTAAGCGATTTCTAACTCATTTTCTTTACTCCTTAACTTCTTTTTACAAGATTTCATCCTAGAATCTAGGGTTTTCATGGTGGAATTGGGAACTTTGGGAAATATCTAAGAATATTAAAATTTCGGGAGTTAGACCTCAAATTGAGGTCGGATTCCAAAACCAATTATATATCCGGGCTCAGGGGTGAATGGGTAATCGGGTTTTGGTTTGAACCTCGGGTTTTGACCATGTGGGCCCAGGTGCGATTTTTGACTTTTTGGGTAAAAGTTTAGAAACTTATTTCCATGCATTAGAAGTGATTCATTTAGCATTTATTAATACAATTAACTAACTTGTGGCTAGATACGAGCGAGTTGGTGGTGGAATCAAGAGGTAAAGCGGTAGTTGAGGCTTGAGTTGTGTTTGTGGCATTGAGGCAAGTGTTAGGTCTAACCTTAGCTTGAGGGATTAGGAGTGGTATCTTATTTGATATGTGTTAATTGTAGAGTACGACGTATAGGCATGGTGACGAGTATCTATACGTCGGTGTCAAGCATGCCCGAGAGTCTAGTATTATAATTGTGGTGACTCCGTTGCGATTTATCCATGTCTAATCTGTTGACATTTTATTGTTCCCTTGCCGTGATATTGTTGATAAATTATTGTTCTCTTGTCGGGATATTGTTGTTATATCATTTTTCCCTTGCCGGGATGTTGTTTCTGTATTATTATTCCCTTGCCGGGATTCTTCTATGATTGGTGTTGATACATGAAATGGGAGTGGGTTGCACGCCTGCAACAGTAGTATATGAAATGGGAGCGGGTTGCACGCTTGCAACGAGATATATGAAATGGGAGCGGGTTGCATGCCTGCAATAAGATATATGAATTGGGATCGGGTTTCAGGCCTGCAACAAGATATATAAAATGGGATCGAGTTGCATGCCTGCAACAAGATATATGAGATGGGATTGGGTTGCACACCTGCAACAAGATATATGAAATAGGATCGGGTTGCACGCCTACAACAAGATATATGAAATGGGATCGGGTTGCACGCCTGCAACAATATATTCGAAATGGGATCGGGTTGCACGCCGGCAACAAGAAAGAGATAAAAGTGAATACTGTGTTTGTTTCTCTTATTCTTGTTAGCAATTGAATTTTGACTTCTCTTCATTCCTCTTTGGTATTCCGTTGTTATCTGATACTCCTCGCCGCATGTTTTCCCCTTCCCCTCTTTAAGTGTAAATATCTGCCATTATTTTTCGTTGTATATGATTTAACTGCACAACTTTATTTGGTAGTCTGGTCCTATTCTCGTCACTACTTTACCGGGGTTAGGCCAGGCACTTACCAGCACATTGGGTCGATTGTGCTAATACTACACTCTGCACTCTTTTGTGCAAATCTCAGTGCTGTAGATTTCGGACCTCGATGAGATTGTTGTTTCTTGTTCATCAGGCGACTCGAGGTAGTCATGCAGGTGTCCGCAGGCCTTGGAGTTTCCTTCCATCTATTATTCTTGTTTCTTCTGTATTCCCAGAAACAATGTTGTATTATTTCTTTCAGACCTTTAATTGTAGTACTCTTAGAATGTCAGTAAAGTTGTGACACCAGTCTTGGGTAGATTTGTTATGGAATGGTATTAGCACTGTTATTAAAACTTGAAATTTAATCTTCTGCTTATTAAATTTTGTTGATTAATAATTATTAGTTCTTAATTATCAACGAATTTGGAATGGAAACCAGGTAAATAATTCAATTGGTTGCCTTGCCAAGCTTTCACTAGTAGGCACCATCACGACTCCCGATAGTGGGTAAACCGGGTCGTGACAATTTGGTATCAGAGCTCTAGGTTACATAGGTCTCACAACTCACAGACATGCTTAGTAGAGTCTAAGGGATCGGTACGAAGGCGTCTGTATTTTATCCCAGAGGCTATAGAGTTAGGAAAAACTTCACATCTATTCTTTCCTATCGTGCAATTTTGTTCTCTCACTGCTATGTTAAAACCTTTACTCTTGTTCTTTCGCGAATGGCAAGGTCACGTATCACTTCTTTAGCCGAGCAGCCGCACAGACTGGTGATGGATCACCTACGTATTCGGAGGCTTTGTGGAGCTTGGATAGGTTTCACCAAGCTCTTCACTACCACTTTTAGTGGTACATCTTCTTAGGATCCCTAGAATTATTTGGATAGTTGTCATAAGGTTCTGTGGAACATGGGGATAGTGGAGACTAATGGTGGAGAGATTATTGTTTGGTTAGACTAGCTGGATCACTAGCTTTGACTTGGGAGCAGTTTACTCAGCTATTTATGGAGAAGTTCCCCCCTATCACTCAGAGAGAGATCTATCGGAGGCAGTTTAAGCATATCCAGCAAGGTTCTATGACCGTTACTTAGTATAAGACCAGATTCATCGGCTTGGCCAGTCATGCTCTTATCATACTTTCCACCGAGAGAGAGAGGGTGAGAAGGTTCATTGGGGGACTTATTCAGGCGATTCGACTTTAGATGGATAAGGAGACAGGGAGTGAGATCTCTTTTCAGGAGGCCACCAATACAGCCAGGAGAGTGGAGATAGTTCTATTGTAGGGAGGTGGCCAGGGTTCCGAAAAGAGGCTTCGTCATTCAGGCAGATTCAGTGGTGCCTTGTTTGGAGGCAGGTATTTGTATGGTAGAGGCCATACTCCTAGACCTTTTCGGTCAGCACTTCAAGTTTCTCACGGCACTTTAGGTGGTCTTGGTTCTCATATGCAGTATTCCGATCAGCAGTCCTACAATGCACCACCAGCTCCTACCAGTGCTTCGCTGCTCTAGAGTTTTTGGGGTGGTCATTCAGGTCTCCAAGATCAGTCTGAGTTTCCTCAACCGCATCACTCAGGTGGATGCTTTGAGTGTGGTGAGTATGGTCATATCCGGAGGGCTTGTTCGAGATTGGTGGGTACTCAGCCGCAGCAGCAGGGTTCCCGTGCTATGGTTCATGCACTAGGTGTTCCACCGCCCGCTCTACCAGCTAGGGTGGGGGTAGAGTTGCTAGAGGTGGAGGTTGAGGTATTAGAGGTAGAGGTACAGGTATTGTTCTGGTGTGTAGCAGAGATGCTTCAGTTTTATTTGATCCAAGATCCACATACTCTTATGTGTAATCTTATTTTGCACTGTATCTGGTCATGCCTAGTGATTCTTTGAGTGCTCCTAGTTATGTGTCTACACCGGTGGGTGAATTCTATTATGGTAGATCGTGTCCATCGTTCATGTATAGTTGTGATTGGGGGTCTTGAGACTCGTATATATTTGTTACTTTTGGACATGATTGATTTTGATGTCATATTGGAGATGGACTGGCTATCACCTTACCATGCTATCTTGGATTGTCATGCCAATACTGTGACTTTAGCCTTGTCGGGTTTTCCTTGTTTAGAGTGGAGAGGGACTCCTGGTCATTCTACTCGTAGTGTTATCTCTTATGTGAAGGCTCGGTGTATAGTCGAAAAGGGGTGTTTGGCCTATTTGGCATATGTTCGTGATTCTAGTGTTGAGGTTCCTTCTATTGATTCTGTGCCTGTTGTTCGTGAGTTCCCTGAGGTATTTCCTTCAGACTTGCCGGGTATGCCACCCAATAGGGATATTGACTTTTGCATTGATTTGGCTCCGGGCACTCAGCCCATTCCTATTTTGTCGTATTGTATTGCCCCGCCTGAGTTGAAAGAGTTGAAGGAGCATTTGCAAGACTTGCTTGAAAAAGGCTTCATTAGACCTAGTGTCTCGCATTGGGGTGCGACGATATTGTTTGTTAAGAAGAAGGATGGATCAATGCGAATGTATATAGATTACCGGTAGTTGAACAAGGTTACAATCAAGAATAAGTATCCATTCCTAAGGATTGATGATTTGTTTGATCAGCTTCAGGGTGCCAAGGTATTTTCAAATATTGACTTGAGATCAAGCTGCCATCAATTGAAGATTAGGGTATCTGATGTCCCTAAGATAGCTTTTCACACTCAGTACGGGCATTATGAGTTCTTGGTGATGTCATTCGGGTTGACAAATGCCACAGCAGCTTTTATGGATTTGATGAACCGAGTGTTCAGGCCTTACTTGGATTCGTTCATGATAGTCTTCATTAATGATATTTTGATCTATTCCTGCAGCTGGGAGGAGCATAAGCAGCATCTTAGAGTGGTTCTTCAGACTTTTAGGGATAGTCAGTGGTATGCCAAGTTTTTGAAGTGTGAGTTCTAGTTGAGTTCAGTTGCATTCCTGGGTCATGTTGTATCAACAGAGGGTATTCAGGTTGATCTGAAGAAGATTGAGGCAGTCAAGAACTGGCCTAGACCCACATCAGCTACAGAGATCCGAAGTTTCTTGGGTTTGGTAGGCTATTATCATCGGTTTGTAAAGGGGTTCTTGTTTATTTCAGCCTCGATAACCAGGTTAACCCGGAAGGGTGCCCAGTTCAGGTGGTCGGACGAGTGTGAGGCGAGCTTTCAGAAGCTCAAGACAGCTTTGACTACGACATCGGTGTTGGTTTTGCCCACAGGTTCAGAGCCTTACACTGTTTATTGTAATGCATCTCGTATTGGACTTGGTGCGGTGTTGATGCAGGATGGAAAGGTCATTGCCTATGCTACGTGGCAGTTGAAGATTCGTGAGAAGAACTATCCAGTTCATGATTTGGAGTTAGCAACCATTGTTCAAGTGTTGAAGATCTGAAGGCATTATCTGTATGATGTGGCATAAGAGGTGTTCACGAATCACAAGAGTCTGCAATACTTGTTCAAGCAGAAGGAGCAAAATTTGAGGCAGAGAAGGAGGTTGGAACTATTAAAGGACTATGATATCACCATCTTATACCATCTAGGAAAGGCCAATGTGGTGGCCGATGCTGTGAGTAGGAAGTCAACCAGTATGGGCAGTCTCGCTTATATTCCGATCAGTGAAAGACCACTTACTTTGGATGTTCAGGATTTGGCCAATCAGTTTGTGAGGTTGGATGTTTCTGATCCTAGTCGTGTGCTATCTTACACAGTTGCTCGCCCTTCTTTATTGGAGCATATCAGAGATCGGCATTATGATAATCCTCATTTGTGTGTCCTTAGAGACATGGTGCAGCACGGAGGTGCCAAGCAGGTTACATTAGGAGATGATGGAGTTTTGAGGCTGCAGGGTCGAGTTTGTGTGCCTAATGTGGATGGGCTCTGGGAGTTGATTTTAGAGGAGGCCCATAGTTCCCGGTACTATATTTATCCGGGCTCCGCCAAGATGTATTAGGATTTACAGTAGCATTATTGGTGGAGGAGAATAAATAAGGACATTGTTGCATATGTCGCTCGGTGTTTGAATTGTCAGCAGGTTAAGTACGAGCATCAGAGACCAGGTGGTATGTTCTAGAAGATTGAGATTCTTGAGTGGAAGTGGGAGCGTATCACTATGAACATCGTTGTTGGACGCCCACGAACTCAGAGGAAGTTCGATGCAGTATGGGTTATTATTGATAGGCTGACCAAGTCAGCACATTTCATTCATGTGGCAGTCTCTTATTCTTCTAAGTGGTTAGCTGAGATCTATATCCGGGAGATTATTTGCTTTCATGGTGTGCCCGTGTCTATCATTTCGGACCGAGGTACGCAGTTTACCTCACATTTTTGGAGAGCAGTTCAGCGGGAGTTGGGCACACGGGTTAAGTTGAGCACAGCGTTTCATCCTCAGACGGACGGGCAGTCCGAGCGGACTATTCAGATTTTGGAGGATATGCTCAGTGCTTGTGTCATTGACTTCGGAGGCTCGTGGGATCAGTTCTTGCCTTTAGCAGAGTTTGCCTACAACAACAGCTACCAGTAGAGTATTCAGATGGATCCTTATAAGGCTTTATATGGTAGGTAGTGTCGTTCTCCGGTTGGATGGTTTGAGCCAGGAGAGGCTCGGTTGTTGGGTACGGGTCTAGTGCAGGATGCCTTGGACAAGGTCAGGATCATTCAGGATAAGCTTCATACAGCTCAGCCCAGGCAAAAGAGTTATGCCAACCGTAAGGTTCGTGATTTGGCATTCATGGTCGGTGAGCAGGTATTGCTTCAGGTGTCGTATATGAAGGGCGTGATGAGATTTGGGAAGAGGGGCAAGCTTAGCCCTAGGTTCATTGGCCCATTTGAGATTCTTGATCGAGTGGGGGAGGTGACTTACAGACTTGCGTTGCCGCCAAGCTTATTAGTCGTGCATCCAGTGTTTCATGTGTCCATGCTCCAGAAGTATCACGGCGATCCATCCCACGTGTCAGACTTCAGCACTGTCAAATTGGACAAGGACTTGTCATATGAGGAGGAGCTAGTAGCTATTCTAGACCGGCAGGTTCGTCAGTTGAGATCGAAGAGTTTCCCTTCTATCCGTGTTCAGTAGAGAGGTCATCCTGCATAAGCATCGACCTAGGAGTCCGAGTCTGATATGCGAAGCCGTTATCTCCATTTTTTTCCCGACTCAAGTAAGGACAAACGGTTGTTTAAAGGTGGACGACATGATTACCAAGAAGGTCATCACTTGTTTTAGAAACAAATTCAGTGTTTCAAGGCCTAAAAACCTCCCTTTTACCTTTCCTTAATTTGCGTGCGTGGTCCGGACCTATATCGAAAAAAGCCTTCTATGTGAAAATATGAGAAATAGAAATTTCTCGAGTTAAAAATTTGATTATGGTTGACTTTGGTAAACATTTTGAGCAAAAGGACCCAGATCCGTGTTCCGACGATCTCAAGAGGTCCGCAGTAAAATATGGGACTTGGGCGTATGCCCGAAAATAAATTCCGAGGTCCCAAGCCTTAGAAATTAATTTTTGAAAGAAATTGTTTCACTGAACTATCTTAACAATAAAGAAAAGAATTAATGTTTGAAACCATTGTTATCGGGCTCGTATTTTGGTTCCGGAGCCCAGTACAAACTTTTTATAGTATTTGAAAGATAACTGTGAAATTTGGTAAAAAACGGAGTTTATTTGATGTGAGTTGGACTTCCGGTTGAAGAGTTATGAACTTTGAGAGTTGTTGATGAAAATGTTGAGTTTTGAGGTTTAATTCATAATTTTATATGTTATTTTGATGATGTAATCGTATGAGTAGGTCCATATGATGTCTTTGAGTTAGTATGCACACTTGGTTTGGAGTTCCGACGTCTCGGGTGAGTTTCGGGTAGGTTCCGGGATGTCTTAGGCTTAAAACATGGATGTTGCAGGTTCAGAGAAGTGCAAATCTCTGAACCCGCCAGTGTTGACCACATTGGTTTTGGTGTTGTCCGCGGTGGGGTGCGGCCGCACTCGATTTTGTATGGTCTGCACAGGTTCACTGGTCCGACTTTGGAAGCCTATATCTTTTTATCTACAAGAACTTTTAAGATGATTCAAAAACCAAAGTTGTAGCCCTTCGTGTCTAGTTCCCAGAAAGGTAAATAAATCACAATTTGGACATCTGTAAAGATAGTTATAGACAAAATACTAAAGCATGTCACTGCAGTCCACATGAAGAGTTGTGCGGCCGCACTAGATTTGTGCGGGCCGCATTAGATTTGTGCGGGCCGCACTAGATTTTGTGCGGTCCACACAGAGGGTATGAGAGGGGTATATTTAAATGGGATTTTCAGTTATTTTTCATTTTTTAAAACCCCAAAAACATAAGAGGCGATTTTTCAAACAACTTTTCTTCTCCAAAACATTGGTAAGTGATTCCTAACTCATTTTCTTTACTCCTTAGCTTCTTTTTACAAGATTTCATCCTAGAATCTAGGGTTTTCATGGTGGAATTGGGAACTTTGGTAAAACCTAAGAATATTGAAATTTGGGGAGTTAGACCTCAAATTAAGGTCGGATTCCAAAACCAATTATATATCCGGGCTCGGGGGTGAATGGGTAATCGGGTTTTGGTTCGAACCTCGAATTTTGACCATGTGGGCCCGGGGCAATTTTTGACTCTTTGGGTAAAACTTAAGAAAACTTATTTCCATGCATTAGAATTGATTCATTAAGCATTTATTAATATAATTAAGTAACATGTATCTAGATACGAGCGAGTTGGTGGTGGAATCAAGAGGTAAAGCGATAGTTGAGGCTTGGGTTGTGCTCGTGGAATCGAGGTAAGTGTTCGGTCTAACCTTAGCCGGGGGGATTAGGAGTGGTGTCTTATTTTCTATGTGTTAATTATGGAGTATGATGTATAGGCATGGTGACGAGTATCTATATGTCAGTGTCAAGCATGCCCCTTAGTCTATTATTATAATTGTTGTGACTCCTTTGTGATTTATCCACGTCTAATATGTTGATATTTTATTGTTCCCTTGACGGGATATTGTTGATAAATTATTGTTCCCCTGCCTGGATATTGTTATTATATCATTGTTCCCTTGTCGGGATGTTGTTGTTGTATTATTATTCCCTTGCCGGGATTATTCTATTATTGGTGTTGATACATGAAATGGGAGCGGGTTGCACACCTGCAATGGTAATATATGAAATAGGAGCGGGTTGCACGCCTGCAACGAGATATATGAAATGGGAGTGGGTTGCACGCCTGCAATGGAAATATATGAAATGGGAGCGGGTTGCACGCCTGCAACAAGATATATGAAATGAGACCGGGTTGCACGCCTACAATAATGTATATGAAATAGGATCGGGTTGCACGCCTGCAACAAGATATATGAGATGGGATCGGGTTGCACGCCTGCAACAAGATATATGAAATGGGATCGGGTTGCACGCCTGCAACAAGAAAGAGATGAAAGCGAATATTGTGTTTGTTTCTCTTATTCTTGTTCACAATTAAATTTCGATTTATCTTCATTCCTCTTTGGTGTTCCGTTTTTATCAGATACTTCCCGCAACATGTTTTCCCCTTCCCCTTTTTAAGTGTAAATATCTGCTTTATTTTTGCTGTATATGATTTAACTGCACAAGTTTATTTGGTAGACTGGTCCTAGCCTCGTCACTACTTCGCCGGGGTTAGTCTAGGCACTTACCAGCACATGGGGTCGATTGTACTGATACTACACTCTGCACTCTTTTGTGTAGATCCCAGTGCTGTAGATTTCGAAATGCAGTGAGATTACTGTTTCTTGTTCATCAGGCGACCCGAGGTAGTCTTGTAGGCGTCCGTAGGCCTTGGCGTTTCCTTCCATCTATTATTCCTTTCTTCTGTATTCCCACAAACAGTGTTGTATTATTTCTTTCAATTCGTTAATTGTAGTACTCTTAGACCGTCCGTGAAGTTGTGACACCAGTCTTGGGTAGATTTGTTATGGAATGATATTAGCAGTGTTATTAAAACTTGAAATTTAATCTTCCGCTTATTAAATTTTGTTGATTAATAACTATTAGTTCTTAATTGTCAACGGATTTGGAATGGAAACTGGGTAAATAATTCAGTTAGCTGGCTTGCCTTGCTTTCACTAGTAGGCGCCATCACAACTCCCGAGGGTGGATAAACTGGGTCGTGACAACTCACGGAGGAAACAAACGGATGATACATGTTTTGCACCACTTCCTTCATCATTAGATTTGCCTCCACATGACCCTCCAGAAAACTGACCTTCCAATTGCTCTTCGCAAAGGTATATGTACCTGCAAATCCATATATTCTATTGCTAATTTTGTTTCCTACGACCACTTGTCTCCTGCATCTAGATCTTTGATTATGTCTCTAGACTCTATTTCTATACCCAAAACAGTGAAGGAGGCTTTGAATCATCCTGGATGGTCTGAAGCAATGCTTGAGGAAATACATGCCTTAGAGAAAATCCACACTTGGGATTTAGTGGGTTTACCCAGTAGAAAGAAAGTAGTGGGATGCAAGTGGATCTTCACGGTTAAAGTTAATCCCGATGGCTCTGTGGACTGACTTAAGGCCAGACTTGTGGCTAAGGGGTATGTTCAGACATAGGGTGGATTATTCAGACACCTTCTCTTTGGTTTCCAAACTTACTTCCGTCCACTTGTTCATTTCTCTAGCTGCTTCTGAGAATTGGCCTTTGCATCAATTGGATATTAAAAATGCTTTTCTTCATGGGGATCTCCATGAAGAGGAATATATGGAGCAACCACATGGTTTTGTTGCTCAAGGCGAGTATGGCATGGTCTGCCATTTGAAGAAATCCTTATATGGCTTGAAGTAGAGTCCCCGGGCTTGGTTTGGTAAATTTAGTGAAGCAGTTCAAGAATTTGGCTGAAAAAGAGCAAATATGATCATTCTGTCTTTCACAAGCAATCAACAGCTAGATTTATTCTCCTTGTTGTATATGTGGATGACATTGTTATCACAGGGAGTGATTATGTAGGAATCTCTTCTCTCAAGTCTTTCTTGCATACTAAGTTTCATACAAAAGACTTGAGAGAACTGAAATACTTCTTGGGAGTAGAAATAACTAGAAGCAAGAAGTGAATTTTTCTATCTCAGAGAAAGTATATTCTTAACTTACCAGCAGAAACTGGTAAGATGGCTGCCAAGCCTTGTAGTACTCCAATGGTTCCTAATTTGCATCTTATGAAAGGTGATGTTGATCCATTTAATGATCCAAATAGATATAGGAGGTTAGTTGGGAGATTAAACTATTATACTGTCACTCGTCTAGCTTTTGCAGTGAGTATGGTTATCCAGTTCATGTCTGCGCCCACAGTTAAACATTGGGAGGCTTTGGAGCAGATCCTATGTTACTTAAAATGAGCTTCTGGACTTGGCATATTATACAACAATCAAGGTCATTCTCGCATTGATTGTTTTATAGATGTAGATTGCGCTGGATCCAAGATTGATAGAAGATCTACTACTGGTTACTGTGTATTTGTTGGTGGAAATTTGGTATCGTGGAGAAGTAAGAAACAAAATGTCATATCTAGGCAGTGCTGAATCCGAGTATAGAGTTATGGCACAATCAACATGTGGGATAATATGGATATATTACATTTTAACTGAAATTGGGTTGAACCATCCTACTCTATCAAAACTCTAGTGTTATAATCAAGCAGCATTCCATATTGCCTCAAATCCAGTGTATCATGAAAGAACCAAACATATTGAAGTTGACTGTCATTTTATTCGTGAGAAGATTCAGGAGAACTTGATTTCTACTGGCTATGCGAAGACAGGAGAGCAGCTAGCTAATTTGTTCACTAAAGCATTGAAGGGCACTCAAGTTTATTACCTTCGTAACAAGCTGGGCATGATCAATATATATGCTCCAGTTTGAGGAGGAGTGTTACGGAATGAACCTAGACACTTTACACAATGAACATAGACTGTTTCTTAGTAGTGTACATAACCTATATATTGACAGCAGATTTGTAGGAATCTCTTTTATTTCTTTCCTTAGTTAGCACCTGATGTACATGTGTATATATATATATATATATATATATATATATATATATATATATATATATATATATATATATATATATGTATCACTACATGGAATAATATAACAATTTAATTCTTCTATACCTTTGTTAATTACAGAGGTAAACTTTTCGTCTATGCATTTTTTAAGGATTATGGGTCATCTAATAGCTAGGACTAAGTCTCCCACTTGGAATGATCGTGGTTGCACTTTCTTATTGAAGGCTCTAGCTAGTCGAGATTGATAGCACTCCAATTTTTGTTGCACTTCTAATCTTTTCTCATCCAATGCCTCTAACTCTGCTAGGCGAAGTTGATCATTCTCTTCAAACGTGGGTCCTTCTTGGATTGCAATCCGCAATAATGGAATTTGTTGCTCCAATAGAAGGGCTGCTTCTACGCCATATACCAAATAGTAAGAAGTTGCTTGTGTAGTAGTTCTGAAGGTTGTCCGGTATGCCCACAAATCTTTACCAATTTTCTCATGCCAATCTCGGTTGTTGTTTGCAACGACTTTCTCCAAAGGTTACCAAGCATCTTGTTAAAAGTTTCAGCAAGGCCATTGGCGGGTGCATTATAAATTGAAGACTTATGTTGTTTGAAACCTAACTTCTCGCACAGACTCTTCACGAGCTTGTTGTCAAATGGCGTTCCATTATAAGTTATTATATATCTTGGTATGTCGTACCTAAAAATTATATATGACTTGATAAAATTGACAAATGTTTCCTTTTTCACCTCCTTGAGGGAACGACTTTAGCCCATTTAGAGAAGTAGTCTGTAACGGCCAATATGTACATCTGTCCCTTTGAAGACTTTGGAAGTGGTCCAACAACGTCAAGTCCTCATGCATCAAAAGGCCATGAAGCTACAGTTGGATAAAGAGGCTCTGGAGGTTGGTGGATGTAGTTGGAATGAAATTGACACGCTTGACATCTTTTGGCATGATCCATGCAATCTTTCACCATTGTCGTCCAGTAGTAGCCCGTCCTCTTGATGCGGAAATGGAGCTTGGGACCAGATTGGTATGCTCCACATGAGCCAAAATGTGCTTTCTCCATCGCTTGGTGGGCTTCTTCTTTGTCAAGACATCACTAGAATAGTCCTTCAAAAGAGCGGCAAAATAATGTCCCCTTATAGAAGATGAATCGTGGTGCTCTTCGTTTGATATATGTTCTTTGTCGCAGATCTTCAGGTAACTTTTCATGTTCAAGGTACTCTATCAGTGGTTGCCTCCAATCTTCTTCTTCAATCACTCGAACAGACGTATGATGGATTTCATTGATTTGAAGATCTAGAAGTCTAGGAATAACCTATCGATGACACACATATACCTTTGATGACTCATTCTCTCCAAGTGACATCATCGTGGCCAAGTTAGCTAAAGCATCAACCTTGCGATTTTCTTCTCTTGGGGCATGGTTTTGAGAACACTTGGTCGATTTTTTCAAGTAAACCAGAAGCATATTGATGGTATGGCAATAGATCTTCCTTCTTTACCTCGTAACTCCCCAAAAGTTGGTTCATGGTCAGCTTAGAGTGGTCGTAGATCTCCAACTGTAGAATCTTCATTTCTAATGTCATTTCGAGACCAACGATCAAAGCTTGGTACTCTGCAGCATTGTTGGAGCATGCTTCACCTAAAATATAGGATAATGGCAAGACCTGTCTTTCTGTAGAGATCAACATAACACCTTCCCCCACACTGTTACGACGTGCAGATCCATCAAAGAACATTTTCCATAGTGGCAATTCTTTGATGAACATTACGTCTTCATCAGGAAACTCATCTGAAAGCTCCCATTCCGCCGAAAAATGTTGATCAGCTAGAAAATTTGCTAGTGTTTATCCTTTCACAACTTTTTGAGGTGTGTATGTGATCTCATATTGGTTAAAAAATATGGACCATCGTGCTAGGCGTCCACAAAGAACAAGTAAAGTCATCACGAACTTCACAGGATCTGCTCGAGAGATCAATTTGATAGCGTATGCTTTAAAATAATGTCTTAGCTTCTTTATCGCATAAAGTAATGCTACACATATTTTCTCAAAAGACGTATAGTTCAACTCAGCTCGTATCAGATTTTGACTAAGGTAGTACAAGGCTTGTTCCTTTTATTCCTCATTCTCTTGAGCAAGTAGTGCTCCAAGTGAATGTTCCTGTGCTGCGATGTAGAAGCTCAATGGCTTCCCAAGCATTGGCGCCCCTAACAGAGGTGGATTCAGCAAGTATTTTTTTATGCTTTCAAAAGAATTTTGACATGACTGATCCCAATAAAAAGGGATATCCTTCCTCTATAGATTATTGAAGGGTTGACACCGTCCGGCTAGATTAGAGATGAACCTCTGGATGAATGCTAAGTTTCCTTGGAGACTTCGAAGCTCTCTCAAGTTCTTTGGCTTGGGAATTTTATGAATGGTGTCAATATTTGTTGGATAAACTTCAATTCCACGTTGACGGACAATGAAGCCAAGAAACTTTCCTGAGGTAACTTCAAATGCACACTTGAGTGGATTCATCTTCAAGTCGAATTTTCTTAACCTTTCAAAAACAATTCGAAGTTCTTCAAGGTGGTAACGCCTACTCTTCGTCTTCACCACCAAGTCATCGACGTAGCATTCAACCCTCTTATGAAGCATGTCGTCAAAGATGTTCTGCATCGCGCATTAGTAGGTGGCACCAGCATTCTTCAGACCGAAGGGCATCACTTTGTAGAAATATATCCCTTTTGGAGTTCGGAAAGTAGTACACTCTTCATCTTTTAGAGACATTCGGATTTGATTGTATCCGGAGGACCCATCCACGAATGACATAGCTTCATGCCCTATTGTAGCATCAACCATGAGTTCAATAATTGGTAGCAGGAAGTCATCTTTTGGACATGCCTTGTTTAGGTCTTAAAAGTCAACACAAACATGTATTTGACCATTCTTATTCTTGACGGGTACAATATTTGATATCTATGATGGGTACTTCACCTCTCGAATAAATCTCGCCTCGATCAGCTTGTTGACTTCGAGTTTAGTTTGTGATACAAGCTCGGGTCGAAACATGCATTGTGACTACTTCACAAGGTGTGCACCACTTTTGATCCCTAAATGATGAACAACTACCTTAAAACTAAGACCTGGCATTTCTTTATACGACCAAGTGAAGACATCTTTGTACTCGGTCAACAACTTGGAGTATTTCTTCTCCTCCTGAGGCGTAAGAAGCGCACTAATGAAGGTGAGGCGTGGATCATTCGGAGTACCTAAATTGAGTTCCTTAAGCTCATTCACAATTGATTGCCCGCCATTTTCTAGTTGAGGGGGAGCCTCATGTACTTCACCATCAACGTTAAGGCATGGGATATTTTCCACAGTTATGTGATAGGATGTTTCCACAAAGTCTGACTTTTCTCTTTGACTTCCTTGGATGGTCGGCATGGCTTCTTTCTCTTTCTTTGCTTCTTTATGAGGATGGCAAGTGTATACAATGGTCCTCCTTTTCACCTTCAGCGGACCATCCTATCACGACCTGGATTTTCCACCATCGGGAGTCGTGATGGCGCCTACTAACGGAGCTAGGCCAGCCAAACTTTAGACAATCTCTAATAAAACTCAACAATATAAATATGTGGGAAACAATTAATTAACTACGAAAGACTTTAAGTAAAATAAAAATGAAATCGAAATGCGGATGTTTAAACATTATCTCTACCCCAAAACCTGGTGTCGCTAGCTCACAGACTACTAAAGAGTACTACAACCAAGTCTGAATGGAAAGAAATATACATATGTCTGTCTCGGTACGATGAAAACAAACAGAAATAAAGAAGGGACTTCGGCCTGCGAACGCCAGCTAGGCTACCTCGTAAGTCCCTGGACTGAAGACAGCTCCCGGGTAAAATCCTACTGCTTCTGTCCAAAAGCTACTCCTGGATCTGTGCAAAAAAAATGCACAGAGTGTAGCATCAGCATAACCGACCCCATGTGCTGGTAAGTGTCTGGCCTAACCCCGGCGAAATAGTGACGAGGCTAGACAGGACTACCAATTCAACCTGTGCAGTTCAACATATATATATATATATATATATATACAATGTANCTAACCCCGGCGAAATAGTGACGAGGCTAGACAGGACTACCAATTCAACCTGTGCAGTTCAACATATATATATATATATATATATACAATAAAAGGAAAAGAAATACCGAAACTAGACAGTTAAGAAGGGAGGGAAACATGCTATGGAGGAGTACAATCTGAATATAAAAGTCCTCAACGTAATTAAGAAACAGGGCACAATAATAACTACCAAAAAATAAGAAATTCAACAGTTGCACGGCATCAACCTTCGTGCTTTTACTCTCATCCTCACCCAAAGCAGTCGAATAAAATGCACGGCATCACCCTTCGTGCTTTCCCTCACATAACTCTCATTTCATGGCACGGAATGACCCTTCGTGCAAATATAATCAAAAATGGCACAGAATGACCCTTCGTGCATTATCACTCTTCCTTACCCAAACAGCAGTCACAACCAAATGAGCGAGAGAAATAATCAATAATAAGAAATGTCCCGGCAAGGGAAAACACAAGTAAACAACTAAATCCCAGCAAGGGAACAATAACAACAACTTTCACATCCCGGCAAGGGAGATATTCAATATGCTCAAACCATCCCGGCAAGGGATTAATCACAACTCTTTCTAATACTTTCATCTCCTACTCAATAGTATTTTTATCGTTCGAGCCAACGCTCCAAAGTATTAACAATTCACAATTTATCCTCAACTCTTCACATTTTGTAGAAATCATTATTTAGCTTGGAAGAGTTCCAAAATATACCAAAAGCAAGTACAAACAAAGGCCCACGGTCATGCTAGACACCGGTGTATAGATACTCATCACCATACCTATACACCGTACTCGATCATTTAGCAAATAGCAATTATAACACTTTAATCCTATTCCCTCAAGCCAAAGTTAGAACAAACACTTACCTCAAATGCTCCAAAAATCCACTCAAGCCTCTAGAATAGCTTTACCCCTCGAATTCACCACAAAACCGTTCGAATCTAGTCACAAATTACTTGAATGTATCAACAAATGCTAATTGAATCAACTTGAATGCATAAAATGAATTTCCCAAAGTTTTACTCAAATATTCCCAAAATGCTCCCGGGACCACGTGGTCAAAACCCGAAGTTTGAACCAAAACCCGGTCACCCATAACCCCGCGAGTTCAAATATGTAATTTGTTTCAAGATTCGACCCCAAATTGAGGTTGAATCACCCAAAATTCCCAAAGCCCTAGTTCTACCCAAAATTCCCATTTTTACCCATGAAAAACCTTGATTTTAAGATGAAAACATGATAAATGGTGTTAAAGATTGAAGAAATTAAGTAAAAGTTGACTTACAAATGATTTGGAAAAGAGGGAGTTCATGAAAAATCGTCAATGGGTGTTTGGGTTTTGAAAATATGAAAAATGAAGCTTCAAAATCGTCTAAGTATGAATTGTGCAGGTGCAGATATCGCAATTGCGAAACTTGCGAACCCAACAGGCTTGGGATTTGAGAGAAATCAGTTCGCATTTGCGAACTATAGCCAGCCCAGGGGTTTTCGCACTTGCGACCTAGAACTTCGCATTTGCGAACAACCCCAGTTCCGCTTTTGCGAGGAAAAGATCACATTTGCGATCCAAGCCCAGGTCGCCAGACTTCGCATTTGCAGCCAAAATCTCGCATTTGCGAGACTCGCATTTGCAAGCCACCTCTTCGCAATTGCGAAGATCACAGAAGCAACACACCAGATTTTTTTCCTAAGGCTAAAATGAAACCCAACGCCTATCCAAAACTCATTCGAGCCCTCGGGGCTCCAAACCAAATATGCACACAACCTCAAAAATATCCTGCTGACTCACTCGTGCGATCAAATCGCCAAAATAACATCATTATCAAAGAATCAAACTCCAAAACTCATGATTTTCATTTCAAAGTTCATAACTTCCAACTTTAGATATTTAGATCTGAAACACGTCAAACGACGTCCGATTTCGACCAAATTTCACAAAAAGAGCTTAACGCATATTTAAGACCTGTATCGGGCGTCGGAACCAAAATACGAGCCCGATACCTATATTTTCTAACTCATTTTCATTTCTATTTTTTCTTAATATTTTCAGAAAACAATTTAACAGAAAAATTCTTTTACTCGGGTTCTGGACCTCGAATTTCGACTCCGGGCACATGCCCGAGTCCCATATTTTTTCTACGGACCCTCCGGGACCGTCAAATCACGGATCCGGGTCTGTTTACCAAAAATGTTGACCAAAGCCAACTATATCAATATTAATATCAAAATTCTTCAAATTTTTCACATAATTCACATATTTTAACATAAAAACTTTCCAGCTTAGTGCCCGGACTGCGCACGTAAATCAAGGTAACCACAAGCGAGGTTTTCAAGGCCTCGGAGCACGGAGAAAGGGAGAAATACGGTAATGACCCTTTGGGTTGTCACACATCCAAGGATACTGACAAAATAGACTTCCTCTTCATACGTGATGGAAAGTACTACAGATTGCTTTGTCAGCAACAACTTCAAAATGATCCAGCTCCTCGTGGTTTGCTCCTTATGTTTTGACAGTATTTTTCTAGATGGTGACTTCCTTATGGTCCCTAGGCGAAAAAATACAGAGGTCTTTGAGGTAGTGGAAACTTCTTTTAAATGTTTGGAAGATATATGTTTATCTTTGTGACTTAGCATTTCAAACACCGAGACTGGAGGGGTTGAGTCTCCAATGCGATCAAACACTGAAGCCCGTTGTTTTATTTTCTTACCCTTAACTTGCTCCATCTTCTCTACCGAGGTGTATTATGATAAAGCTATCTCTTTGCTTCTCTTAGATGAAATTTGAAGAGGCTCTGCCAAACTAAACCGCAACCCAAACTTTAGAGTGGTGTCGTAGTGCCCTTGCTTTCTTAACTTCATTTGGAACTCACTGAGCCCATGTATCTTTTCACCAGTGACTTTGTCTTTGAGTTCTCCTAGTCGTGATAGATTGGAGAAGTCAAAACCAAACTTTTCAAGCAGTATGAAGGCATTAGGATCATAGTGCCCTTTTATTTTATCATCTTGGAGATTGCCTTTAGCAGACTCACAAGTCACATATGGGATTTGTGCAACTGGGCAGTCATATGCTCCTTCAAATGTTGGATATCTTTATGACTCATTTTCTTCTTTGGAGTACAATCCTGTAGCAAAGGTTTCCCTTTCTTTCGACGCTCACGTGAAACATACCAAAAAACTAGATGCTCCTTAGTCTTTGTCTGTATGTCGCTTTCAGATGATGATATCTTAATGGAGACTTCTTTAGTTCTCTTCTTAGGCAGCTTGGTGGTAGTCCATTGAGCCTCAGTTTCTTCTTCTGACTTGACATCAGCTTCGTTGTATGATGATGGTTTCTCCACACTCGGTTCACAAGAATCTAGGTAGAATTTTGCATCTGCAAAGTATGACTCCGTCTCAATGAAGGGCAGAATATGTCCCACTGGGCGTGCCAAAATTTGTTCGCAACTAATTTTCGTTGTACGAAAAATAAACTGCAACAAAAATAATATGAAGAAAAAGTGATTTCATTCATAAATACTTGTGAGTACAATTCTTTGTATTTCTTGATTCTACTCGCTAAAATTCTCCGTGATTCGAGGGCTTAAGAAACGTCTTTCCCGAATGTAGGACGATACAGACCTTCTTGTGATGTATTTAATCGCCAAGAATGTCGAGTAGTACTTTGTTCTTACGGGTTAATCTTTGGGAAGAACTCCGTTGATCACTCCTTTGTTGAAGAACTATGCACTTGATGACTGATCTCTATGTTTGTTGATGCCTTCACCAATTGTGGAATGTTCTTCTCCAACGCTGAATGTTCCTTAAGGGTTATCTAACCCCTCTATTTATCGTTGTAGAGGATGGACAGTCGAGCTACATATGAACTCTCTTGCTTGATTCTGATTGGCTCATGTTATTTTAGGCACTTGGCAACCTATGGTTGGTTCTTGCTTTTTGACTTGGATTGCCACATCATTTAACACGTGACGTTATTTATTTGGCTTACAATTTGACTAGATATGCCATGTCACTTGACATATTGCATGAGTCTGAGTCTTAAGATGAAATGGGTCTTGGGAAATAATAAAATGGACTAATTTAACTTGTAAAGCCCAAATTAATTATTTAACCCAATTGAATTTAATCCAAATTTTGTATGGATTACCCAATAAATTTTATATGTCCGAAGAATATTCTTGAGTTTAAATACTATGTTGCTAATGCAGATATTCTTTATTTCATATTTTATCTCAAATAAAAGAATGCATAGATTCCACTTAAGTTGTATCCATATTAGTAATGCAGAATTTCAATAAAAAAAATCAAACTCCATATAGTTATGCAAAGTTTATGCTACTAGATGCTTAGACGTCGTATCGGTATCAGACAAACGCAGTCCCCTTAGAAGCTTTTAATTTTTTATTTTTTTTTCGAAACACAGTATTTGTGCAAAGAAATTGAAAATTTATTTCCAAATTTCAAAATTCTGAAGCGCATAACTTAAGAAAGTCGCATGAGAGGAAGAAATTAAGGCGGCATTAACATATATCAGATCATTACAGCTTCGTTTTGTTTGACTAATGAGATACGTTGCCAAAAGTAGGGACGCATCATTACATAATGATTAAGATATCTTGAAAGTGACACAAATTCACATGAAATCTGCGACATCTGAGCTTCCACGTACACCTTAATTAAAATTGCCACTGTATTTTGCATAATTCTGCTTTCTGTCTACTTTGGGTGATCTTTTTTCTCTAACTTTTGAGTACTTCAGTTGACACTGTTTCTCTGGTAAACTTTGAATCTCTATTCTCACTGAATACTTCTCATTTTCTTAGCTTCTTGTTGGACTTTTCGAGTTATTTATTTAGATTTTACCTTAAGAATATTGTTGTCTTAATTAGATCTATCCCTTCTTTTGATTTCTGAGAAAAAATTCAATTTTGTACTCCAATTTTAGCTTTTTACTATTTGGGATTTACGGGTCTTATTTCCTCTGTCATCAGCAAGACTTTGGATTATTTATTAGTAACTTCTTTGCTGTAATTGGTTTAAATTACTGCTAATTTGTCCTTTTCCATTCTTAGGAGTGCATTCAAAAGGTATATTATGTGCCAAATGTAGTTAACGAAGTCTGATTTTTTATTTTTTTTGGCTTGATTGTATCCACTTGCAATGTTTCTGGTCTTCAAATGTTTCTGTTTTTTATCTGATGAGGAATGTAGTTTGTTGGAATGTAGATGCAAAACTTGATTATTCTCCCTTTGCTAAGTTCGTTTTTTTCTTCTTGTTTGCTGATTGTGATGACGTTTTGTGAGGGAGATGGTGCCGTACAGTCAGGGTAGGATTTAGTTTACAAGTTATGGATTGGTCCAAATCCAGTAGCTTTGGATCAAGTACTGTTGTTAAAAATTCATTAAATAAGTATAAATAATCAATTTTCGAACTCGATTAATCAAATGGGTTGTGATAAGATTTCAAACTCGAACCCATCAAGTTCAAATTCTGGATGGATTGTGGTAGAATTTCAAACTCTAACCATAAAGTTCAAATTCTGGATCCGATTTTTGTGAACAGTAACGGAAGTATTGATATGTGCGGATGAAGAGCATGACAGTTGAATACGAATTAAAGAAGTGCTTTGTTATTTTTTTTCCAGTGTCATACTGCATTGTCAAAAAACTCCTGTCAACTGCTTCTCTCTGGATGTTCTCCAGCAGAATTCTACTTGTGAATTACCATTGCTCGGCTGGTTAACTTTAGCTTTGTTGTTGCTCAGATTATTTTTGGCAGAGAAATATATAATTTGGAAAATATTTTCAGCCCTTTAGAAATCGGAGACATAATTTCAACGAATATCATGCTGCCTTTTTTCCTAACGTATACTACTCCATCCTTTTAAACCTTTCATTCTTCTGGACCCAGATGATTAGTTCATTCTTCTCATTGCTTCTCTACTCCCTCGGGATAGGGATAAGGTCTGTGTACACACTAACCAGACCCACTTATGGGATTTCACTGGGGTGTTCTTGTTGTAGTAAAACTCGTGCCAAACAATGATTTTAGTAATCTAGGAAAAATTTAATTGCTCATGAACTGATTGCTACTGCTTCGCAGGGTTGAATTAAATATCTGATAGACGATCCTAGAAATTTTTGAAAGAAGAATGGTTCAGACAGTGGAAGCCAATAAGGGCGGTGGAGGTTCTATTAAAGTTGGAACAACTGGTACAATCGGTGCCTTGATGTCAAGAGAATTAGATTCTAAGAAGTTTTCTCCTCAGACACCGGCTTCATATAGAAGTAAGTCTCCTACTGTTTGTTATCTCATTGCTGGCAGTGCGACCAGTCCTAAAAGAGTGAATCCAGGAACATCGAGTGATGAAGCAAGCAGCAGTGGGATATCTAAGGATAATAAGAAATGCCCTCAAATTGTCAGGAAAACAAAGCACTATAATCGAAAAACTAATCAAATTCCAATACTAGAAAACGACAATGTCTTTGTTGATGGAACTCCAATGAGGCAGAAACCTCAGAGGAAGGGACCTTACATGGTGGAAATTGTGGACATAAATTGTGGGGATGTTGACAGAACTTGGGCAGGCCCTATAAAGAATCGCCTGAAGAAGCTTGGTTTCTCTAAGCTGTCTGAGAGCCCTGTCTAAGTGCCTAATCCTTGAATATCAGCATTTAGATTCCTGCAAGTGAATGTGGACATTGCAATTGGTTCATTACATTCTGCGACTTATACCATAGAGCACCTGCTGGGATCAGCTTATTGCTCCCTCTTCTCCTTTTTGAGGTTTTTGGCCGATGATCCAAGTTTTGGTTTGGTGTAACTGCTAGTAGAACCCATATATCTGCAAGTTGGCGAGACTTGTGAGAGCTGTCGTGACAAGTTGTAGCTTATAGAAATATTCTCTTTCTTGCAAGAAGAAGAATCAGAAAGTGCAGGGCTGCCTATCTCAACTAAAGAATTTTTCGTCGCCATCTTCGGAGCAACCATAAGCCTAAGCCATTAACTATATACCTGGATCTATCTTTGCCTAGTAAGAGGGCAAGCAGTGGCAGAGCGACCTTCATCCAAGGGGTGTCACCCCTTCGCCGAAAAATGACACTGTGTAGTTAGGTAAAAAAAATTCTAATGTATATGTATTATTGTGAATTCCCTTGACTTCTTTATGTGTTTTTATATCAAGTTATTGATCTCTTTTTTTCTGAAAAAAGAAATTATGTAGTTATGTCTCGAACTCGGATCGCCATTCATTTCTAGTTTTCGTCACGACAGCACTGATTATCCCCAATGCGCTAATTGCTGTAGCATCCAGAGCCCCGGCGCCCTGCTCGGCTTTTTATGTTTTTACACTTGTTTGAACTCACATGGCCTAAGCTCCATTAGCACAATTCATATATGCTGTGTAGGGTTCATTTACCCAGTCCCTCTTTTAGTAGAAAGAAATTAACGAACAAAATGGTAAATTAGTTTTGAATGATTATGCCCTTGTCAATTGTCATCATCTTGGTTTATAGTTGCTGAATGAATGTTTACTGAAATCAGTATCCAAATGAAATATTTTCACATATATTACCATGTCTACTCTGAATGATGAAAATGGTTCACCATTAACAACAGGGAATTTCAATTAAACGGTGTTAATTAATTGTGTATTTCTCTCTATCGGGTATTACTACTGAACAGGGTAAAAGGATGGGGAAAAAAATGGGAATGGGAAGCTTGCTCTCTTTTCACAATTATCAGAGCCAGGTTTCGATCCTGGGACCTGTGGGTTATGGGCCCACCACGCTTCCGCTGCGCCACTCTGATTCGTTGTTAATGTTTTTCAATGTTTTTGAGTTAACAGCTCTTGGTATTTCTTTCTTAATTTCGAATACTAAAATCATTTGCCTAATTTGTCATATTTATTCGTCCAATTAAGCCTTTGCCACTATCTTAACAACGTGTAGAAATATTATCTTTTATCGTTATTAATGATGAAACATAAAATAATTAGCGTAATTTGCAATGAAGGATAAAATTAAATTTTAACAAGAAAGTTTTTAAGTTTTAAAATCACAGCAGCTTATTGAAGGTGAAGAAAGTTGTAACTAAAATGGTTTTTTAACTGCAATATTGAAAACTATAAGAAAAACTGACTCCATCCTTTTCTATTAAGTACAAACCACAATTATATGTGAATGTTGACGTCTAGCTTAAACACTAAGTTCCATTTGGCCAAGAACATAAACAATAATTTGAATGTGACAACTATTGCACCAAACCGTTGCAAAATTTCTATGGTGACCATGAAACACTCATCTCTATGCCTAGAGGTTTCATAGTGTTCTAGTTCCAACCGCTACACTCTTTTCCTGCAATGATTCCACGCCCCCAAAAATCTTTTTTTATGCAGACGCACACACATAAAATATATATAACGTGAAATAGTATATAGTTATGGAAAATATTTCATTCATAATCAAGCTTTATTTCAATGTGCATTATCAAGTGATAGAACGCACAAGCTATAAGATAGCTGACCTGAGGCTTCAAGGACCAAATTGGCGATGGAGTGGATGTGGGGAGAGGGTTGGTCCGTAAAAATATGAACTATACAAGGATACAAAATATATGTCATAAAACTCGAAAGGTTTCACTACTTGAAATAAAGCTCAACAAGCTTCTTGAGAGTTTCAAAAACACTTGTGAATGGGTTGAATTCAACAGCGCCCTTCAACTCTAAATCAGGGAATTGGTTGCTTAGAGCTTGTTGCATTCCTGGCATGGACATCATTGCTGCTAGCTGACTCATAGACTTCACCTCACAGTCTTGCGGCGTGTCTTTGATTTGGCTTGGATCATATCCGAAACTACCTAAGTAGTTTTTGTATTTCTCTATAAATTTTGGTCCTGGATTAGGTGTCCTCGAGTATATCTGATCAAGTAAAGAAACACAGATCAATCAGTTTATCAATCAGCACTACATCAGATAAACTTCTGTCCTATGATAATTTCAAGCAATTTTGAGAGTTGAAAACTGCAAATTCGGGATTCAGTAAATTTTGAATCAAGCCAAACAAAGCAACAATATCCTCTCTAGTTCATTTATAACTGTGGTGTCCGTGCCAGCTTATGCGCAACTCGACTAATTCCCACGAGATACCTATCACCTCCCACCAACAACAAGTACCCGATAACTCTATCCACCAAAGGGGAAGAAAGCATCTAGTGTTTTTGTTGCCTCCCCAAGACCTCATGGTTCTCAACCACTTCATTGACCATTAGGCCACACCCTCGGGTGCAACAGTATCACAGTTCATTAAAGAGCGCAGGTGGGATGAGGAGATTCTACAACAGACTCTATCAACTAATTTGCTGTCAAAGGTACTTGAAGTGCATATCCGTGATGTTAATGCCCCTGATAATTAACCAATATGGACAGCTAGCTACTCAGGCAGGTAATTTTATCTGCTCTTCTGCTTGGAAGATGATCAGAAAATTCAGAATCCCTTCTTACACAAATAAGATGATTTGGCACAGAAGAATCCCCTTCAAATGCCCATTTCCTTTGTGGAGAGCTATGAGAGAGAAGCTACCTACTGATGATAAGCTGACAATGTGGATACAATTTTTCTTCAAAACGCTACTGCAGTACTACTATATCTGAGGAATCATTAGAACATAGTCTTCTGAAAGGATTCAGAAAAGAAAACAGGCCACTAAAGCTATGTTGCTCGGACTCTCCGAAAATGTTGCCGGATACATGTCGGATCCTCCAAAAATAGTGTATTTTTGGAGGATCCGACACGGGTGTGGCATCAATTTGGGGAGTCCGTGCGACATAGCACTAAAGCCTTACGCGAGAGAGCTGGATACTGATGGCAGTATCCTTGGAAATCTGTGACGGAGTGGTGCTGCAGGTACTGTGAGAATATAGAGGAGAGATGATAGCAATTGAGCTTGGTAATTTGGTAAATAATTGATGAGACAATATTTTAGTGGTCATAGATGCCCGAATATGATTAATTTCCCACTATTTTCATGCATTTTGTGCGTTTATTGTATACATTTTCACCTATTTACTCTTGATCCGTGCAGTAATAAAGAAATATTTCATCAGGAGACAAATATGGTTTAACAGTTGATATAGATGGGAAGACGGTCAAAGGGGAAACTATAGAATTCGGAAACACTCATGCCCCGATGTGGGTCTGCACACCTTAACATGATTAAAGAGCAATATTGTGACAAATTCCAGAGGGCCGGCATGCCAGACACCTCAGCGCTCTCCTGGCCAATCCAGCATATAACCAGCCATTTGCAACCAAACACAATAAAGCAGTATCCAAGCAAGACTCAGGGCAGAATCCCCCCCCCCCCCCCCCC
>MU712303.1:61866-73546 GCA_026770625.1 Nicotiana glauca
CAGGGCAGAATCCCCCCCCCCCCTTCCTTCCCAACCCTTACTTAAATAGGCACTATAAATCTATGTTGCACGGACTCCCCGAAATGTTGTCGCACGCGTGTCGGATCCACCAAAAATGTACTACTTCTGAAGGATCCGACACACACCCGGCAACATTTTCGGAGAGAAACATGGTTATAAATACCATTTCGCGAGGGAAATCAAGTCAAAAGACTACCTTTGAAGCATGACATTTTGGCGCAGAAAGAGAGATTTACCGCTCCAATCACGTTTCTATAATCCTTCTCTTTGCTGTCATGTTGAACTCTACTGTTTATATTCTCTTAATGTGTCTTATAATGTATATTAGATTTATTTGACTAGAATGAGTTGAAATCAATGTCTAATTTTAATATAATCTAATGGATGGATTTAGTTCTTTTATTTCTGTGATTGATGAATGGTGTTCTGGTCAGCCCCTTTTATCCACATGTACGAGATTATCTTAGATTGGATTAATAAACATAGATGTGAGTGAATTATGTACCATCAATTCAACGTGCACTGGATGAATAAGGCGGAACTTGATTACACGCTTAACTGAAAGAAAATTTCATAATGAGTTATGTGGGCAGCTTGCAGTTCTCAATGGAAGAGGAGGCATAACCATTAATAACTCCCGGCTTTAATGTAGTCTATGTAGGTAGAGCAGATGTCTTAATTGAAAGAGAATTTGTTGTTTACCATAGTTAGAGTAGCCGATCTAATTGAGAGAGGTCAATTAGTTGAGGGAATTAGTCATTATAGAAGACATTCCGACAAATCTTAACGGCCCTCAATCTATTTATACAAAGGCGTGAGTGAAAGTGTGTTTAGGCAGTTGATTAGATTTTGGATATCAATTATTACTGATAGGAAATTGTATATAGGAGGGACAATATTAGAATCAACTCTAAGGAGATTTGGTACAGACATTGGTGGATACGAAATTCTAGCATTCACTCCTATAGAATGTATCCCAATTTATGTGTTTGCTATTTTCTTTAAAATTGCTTAGTTTGTTTCTATTCTTCATTGCTACTTACTCTGTTACTCAAAAAATGAGAGAGAAAGGTCGATACTTAAATTTTCACTAGTCCCTTTGGAAATGATATCCTTCTCATGTATTTGAACGGCAAGTGCAGTTGCTAGTGTCCCTTCGGCCACATCACTTTGCTAGTGTTACCAACTTCTATGGACATCTTCCTCCCTTTGAGGTTGTAAACTGCGAAGTAAAAGCACTAAGTTTTGGGTTGCATATGGATATTGTAGTTGCTCTGGATAAGATTGCATATGACATCAAGTGTGTATTTTATCTTTTGATTTTTTCCGACAAAGTAACATGTTGTTTGGTCACGAGTAACCTAAAAGTGCGAACTAAAGAAATATGTCGGGAAAAAAATAAGAGATACCGTATAATTGACACCATGCAATTAACAGAAAAGAGGGATAGAAGGCCACAAAAGTATCGAGGGTTTAGAAGGATTCTACTATTCAAAGCTTAACAAGGAGGAAAGAGGAGGTGGTCAGGTAGTAATACTTCGGATGGGTTGTGTGAGGAAGAAGGAGGCCGGTCTAGTGAATATAAAAGAAGAAGAAGAGAAGTTCAAAGTTGTACCTAGTAGTAGAAGGCAGAAGCTTTGGAGGTCTCATGAAGGAATGTCTTGGGATTGGTGTTTCTTCTGGTTTAATGTTATATTGAACTAAATATAAATTATATATTGTGTTATATTGTGCATAGCTGGTGTTTTTGCAGCTTCTTTTATAGTCATGAATGCTTATTGCAGAATTTTAAAGATATAACATTCAAGCTTTAACATCAAAAAACATGTTAAACTATCCCGGTTCACATCGTATATCTATAATTATAAAATAGTATCCCTCTATCGCACCCATCCAGTGTGATAACTGGACAATCTACCCGTTTTACATAAGCTGTAGTCTATGCTAATGCTATCTAAAATATGCTCCTATACTAAGTCTGGACGCGAAGAAAGTGGACCCAAAATCAGAAGGTCCCAGTAGAATATGGCTGTATCCATTTCTTCGTACAAAAGAAAAAGTTTTTCCTTTGCTCCCTGATTGGTGTTATAGGGTTACTATAAAATATTTTCACCTAAAAATGCAGAAACTATGAGAAGCTCATTTCAGGGATGTATTCTCACATATTGGAGAGAAATAAAATATCATTTGACTCACGGCAGTGATCAAACAGAAACAGTTGATTACCTGAATGAAGCTTCTATCTTTAGCTCCAGAAACCAGTGCAAAATTGTCATAATCAGTTGCAATCACATCATAAGGCTCCTTTGGGATGAACGGCAATGTAGGAAACCTAAGGTAACACTTCTCCCTAATCATTTCTTGCCTTTCTAGATCAGTCTCATTTTTCTCCCTATCCTCTTCGTTAAGGCATTGAACCCTTCCCCTTATGCCTGTGATGTAGCCGTCAGGCCTTCCATGAACACAAAATGTGTCTACTTGGATAGCAGGAGCGGCCATATCAACAGTGTAAATTCCCTGAAATAATTTGGAATAAAGACAAATAGTTCCAAATAAGACATCTTCAAGTATGAGCGTCCAAGAACCAACGAACCCAAAATATATGCAAGGACATAATACGAAGGCGGCAATTTTTCAGGTGTTAACACTCTCAACTTTCACCTGGGTGCAGTGGCAATCTTCTTGACCTTGTCCAGCGAATCCACGTTTAAGGGAAGCTACTTCGAACCATCTTCCAGAATACCTGATTGGATCAAAGTCTTTTGCTGTCATGCCTCGCATCATCATCAACTTTCCACCTCCACCATCATTTCCCTTCTCCAGAGGAAGAACCGGTGCGCTGTCTGTTGCATTTGCAAGTTGGGACACACGGTTGTAATGAGGAAGATCTGCTGCAAAAGCCTACCAAGAGAATGAAGATACGATTGAAAATTTACCAAAATTTCTGGAATTTTGGCTCTTTGGGTTAATTTATGATAAAACACATTCTGAGTTGAACAATCATGCTTGCCATAAAAATATCTTTGTTTGATAACATAGAGTAAAATATGATTTTTGACCTTCAACCGTCAGAACAGTGTTATCGAATCAACCAAATGCTTATATACAGGATTTCTGTCACTATATGTGCCACTATATGCACCATATAGGATTTTTCTCATGCTATATCTTTATCTCTTGGAATCAGGAGTAAGCAAATAAAGTAAAAATGCTAACCGGGTTACTTTGAGAGAGAAATACGATCGATGCTGCAAGACCTGAAAAGACTTGTTTAACTGCAACCTTACTAGATATAGGACATTCATTACAGCAGCCGGACATCACTTTCATAGGCATACCCCTACAAGGAAGGAAGAAAAATCCCCATAACATGAAGAATGGGAACGTGATTAGAAGAAAGTGAGCCTTCGAGAAAACATCAGTCACATAAATCTAATACAAAAGTTAAGATGATTGCATGACCAGTTTTAGGTTATTGATTCCTGCACAAAATTTAGAATGCAAGCAAAACATTCTATAAGACAACTTCAACACACCACAACGAAATACCCTCTTAGACATACTTCCGATTCAGAGGTGCAAAAACATTTCTTTACTGCAAAGCTATTTCTCTCCACTGTATGTATGACGTGCGCCTTATCCTCAATCGAGACGAGCATTGAGAAGCCTGTAAAATCCATCTTCTTTAACCCTGAGCACCATCAAGATAGACTATTTACATTATATGATTTTGTATGTAATCTAATGCCCATTATCGTGTCACCCCTACTCTTTTATCTGATCAGATCATATCCTCGACTAAATTGACAACTCCTAATTTCAGAAAACTCCTCATCATACCTAAAAAGAAATGAAGCTCCTAACCATTGATTTAAATGGTAGGTGTAACAAGACTTAGGCTGCTGGCTAAATTTAATATGAATTTCCCCTAGTACTAAAGTCAGCAATTGACTCATTTCTTATCACACAGATTCACCAAAATTCAACATTCTTCAAGAATTTCGTTGGACTTGACTGCTTTCTCTTACAGTTCTCTTTCCTCTTTTTCTTAAATTCTACAGTAGTAGTACATACTGGGTTTGATTTAAGTACCAAATCTTCATACCAAGTACCAAAATGCAGAAAAAATAAAAAATAAAAAAAAGAGGCGGATAGCCAAGATTTCAGAATTGAGATTTTGCATTATTAACCACACAATTCTGAAAACCATACAGAAAAAGAAAAAAGGGGTACACTGTACTATTTTAACAGATAACAGAATTAATGATTAGACATAATGCAGAATAGAAATCTTGAATTTGGGAATGAAAAATAGAGTATCAAGAAAAGAGGAAGAGAGCTACTGGACAGCAAAAAAGAGGGGAGGAGTATAGAGATTGTACCTGGGTTTGGAGGGATACTGTGATTGAAGCAGAATTAGAGGTGATTGTTGGACTACCAAATTGCAGCACACCATTGTGTTAACTGATACAGGAATTTCAGTTCAGTTGTAAGCCAGTTATTTATAATATGTAAGGTTACAATCACAGTTGTGTGTTACTGATAGGTATGTGTTCCAGTACACTATAGTCCGACAAACAATTAAGTACTATAACAGTTAACAACCCCATCTATTCTAAAAAAAGGTCTCCTTTATTTCGGAAAAGGGTCATATATATATATATATATATATATATATATATATATATATATATATATATCCATGTATTATCTAAAATAAGTCATATCTAGCCCCGTTATACTATTCATTTAAAAAAGTTCTTATCGTTTGTGTTGAGAATTTATAATGTCCCTCCACCGTCTATTCTCCCATTTTAAATTTAGATATCCACTTGGCAGCCTTTTATTGGACGACTTAATAGGACCCCCTATTTTTTAATTAACTCCTGACCCATTTTATTTTATCCGACCCACCCATGACCCACCCGTAAATCAATTAAAGAAGATCCCCAAAAGGCCAAAACAGATAGGAAATCTCTCATTCTCATTACAAAAGCTAGAGATCAAACGTTAGGGTTGTTCGAGAATAAAATTCTCTTAGTCCATGTTGCCGATTAACCTCTCGATTTTCTGAAAAGGTATGCAGATTTTGCATAACATTACTTGTTTATCTCCCTTCTATGTGTATTTGTCTTAGTTGATTATTAGGGTTTTATGCTCAAATCGTTTTGGGGCTTTAATATGTTTTGTTTTCTTATGTGTTGGTTTAAGAACAAAATTCTCTTAGTCCATGTTGTTGATTAACCTCTGTAATTCTCTATCAGTTATTTGTTCCAAACAACCTCTGTAAATATTGTCCAAAAAAGTGGTTTGGCAGGTCGGAAAATATTTATTCATATAAAAGGAAGTGCCACTGTGAGGAATTTGCTAACCACTTCACTTCGACTACTCTTTTTAACCCTGGACGGAGATTCTACAAGTGTCCAAAACCACAAGTAAGTGATTATTATTAAATTTTGTCATGTGTGATATTTTTATAGTTTAACGAATTGTTTCCCTTATTTGTTTGAATTGTGTTTTGATGTTATAGGATGCTTCATGTGGTTATTGGGAATGGTCAGATGATCCTATCCCCGATAGAGCGCTTGTCGTAATCAACAATTTAAGATCTCAATTGGATGCGGCAAATGTTAAAATCAGTAATTTGAAGTCGTTGTTGGAAAATGTTAACATTGAAAGGGATAAATTGAAGGAGAAATTGATCGATGTGAAGGCAAGAAACCATGTTCAAGTGACTAAATTAGAAGAGAACGTCCTCAAGATGAAGATTTTTACTATTATTTTATGTACCCTTTTGGTTGGAATTGTAGCAGCTAGAGTAATGAATTGAATTGTAGCTGCTAGTGTATTGTTGGAAGTTTGTTGGAATTGTAGTTGCTAGTGTAAGAATTGTAGCTGCTAGTGTATTTTCACTAGTGTATTGTTGAATTGTAGCTGCTAGTGTAAGAATCAAGATTTCATCTAATCAAATATTAGTTGACATATGTTTACTATCATTTATGGTTATTTCTGTTTTGATTTTGGTGTTATTCAGGTATAATTTTTATTCAGTATGAGTGTATTTTTAGATTATATATGGTTATGTACTTGCATGTTGGTCAATTCCATAATCTGTTGGAATATAGTATTTGACATGGCTTATTGGTGCTCATTCTTGAGGGATAAGCCCAAGTGCATCAGAGAGGGAGGTCAACAAAAGGATGTTGGTTTTCAATTTTCAGTAAATGCTTGATGATTTTGCTACGCGTATTATATCAGGTTCTTGAAGTGGTTGCTAGTAGGAAAATTGTCATATTGCTTTTAACTCTCTTTGTTACGTTTTAAGATGTAAAGTCTATCATGATAGTTCAATATACTTCTTCTTTTTTTCTTCATTTGGTGCGGTTTAAATTTGCATCAAATACTTGGTTATGTTTATAGGTCCTTTCATTGGCAGACAGTCATGTTTCAGTACCATTTGCATGCTATCAATATGAATTGAAGCTGCTGAGGGAGACGAATCGGTTGAAAATTAATCTACTAATTCCATATGCAGCCAACATCATCATCTTAAATAGATTAAAATCACTGTAAAAATTCACATCAGAATCCCTCCCTGTAGCAATAAATAAACACTATAAAAATTTACATCAGAATCAACATATGATTCTTTCATAGTCAAACTCCCCAGCATGTTTCATAGTCATAACTCCCCGGCTTAACTGCAAAACTGCAAAAAATAGTAACTGCAGAAAGAATCCAGATTTGTGGTAACTGCAACATAGTAACTGCAGAATGAATCCACAATGAAACAGACTAAAAACATACTTAACATTAACTTAAAAACTGCAAATTCATCATATGGATGCCAAACCCAAACATTCAGCAAGAAGTCTTAAAAGACTATACAAAATAGGTAATGTACAGTCACATTAAAACCCAACAAACTACACAAAAATAGCATATCTAGTTCTATTACAACCCAACAAACTACACAAAAACAGCATATCTATACTTCACTTGTTTCCCCTTCTTGGCTTCAGCTTATCCACTTTCTTTCTACTTTGCATCTTCAGCTGACTTCCAGTTACAGCTTCCTTTCCTTTCCATTTGAGGCCTGGTGGTTTGAAAGGAAGAGATGATGGAAGACTAACACCATTTGTATCACCAGTGAATGAAATTACCCTTGCACTTAAAGGTTGAGGAGGTTTTTGCCTTTGCAGAAGTCTTGTTGTAAATTCTGACATAGTTGTTGGCCTTGTAACTACATCGGATCAAGTTCAGGTTGCTCACAATCAAGGAATGGACTTTTTAATTGACTGTGCACTGACGGTGTAGGCATGAACACAAAATTTGAGCCTTGAACACTCGACTGACTTGCTTGACTAGTTTGGGGTGCTGTTAGGTGTATCTCTTCTTTTGATTGTTGCCCCACACTTTCATCTTCATCAACTAGATTTCTAGTATTTTGCCTTGCCCTTTTTGCCATTGGTGGCTATTGTTAACAAATAAAACCATTTAGATAAAGTAAATATTAGTATTGTTAAAAAGTAAAATAAGTTAGATATGGTGAGAGGTGTTACTTTCTCACAACCCCTTGCATTATGGTTTGGCTCTCCACAGTTGTTGCAAGTCATTACTCTCCATTTTCTTGAAGTTGCCCATTCACCTTGCCTTTTGGTTGCTTCATCTTTTTGTCTTGTTCTCTTGATTTTAGGCCTTCCAGCCATCTTGACTAACTCAGGTGGTTCCATTGCTTGTGATGGTTCTACCTTTCAGAATTTTTCACCCCTAACTGGCTGTAACTTGTACTTGTAGGTAAGCAGATATGCTTCTTTGCTGTACCACCAATTGATTTCATTAATAGGCTCTAACCTTTTTAATTGCAAGGATTTAATTGCATGTGGGCATGGGATTCCAGTAATATCCCATCCCCTACATGTGCATTTTTTCAAAGCCATGTTTACAGTGTGCTTATCTGCCCCTTCCCTGACTTCATAGCCATTATCACCATTGTTGTCCACATAGCAAGAAGTTTTAGCTATCTTGAAGTATTCATTGTAAAGCTTCAAACTATGTGGACTGAAATCATTTGCCCATGACCTCACAGCTTCCTCCCTTTCCCTCAACTGATTCATCAACTTTATCCTTATCTCCTCAAGCATTTTAATGATTGGCTTTTGCCTTGCTTCAACTAGCCATGCATTCACTGACTCAATGAGGTTATTCTCAAATTTTTGGTTCTTGCACACACTATCAAAATAGGCTTTACACCAAGCCTGTGGAGGATACTTTAATAATGATTCAACAGCTTCCTTATTCAGTTCCCTAATACTCTTCAAATGATCCTTGAAATCTTCCTCATAAGAGCTCCAGGCACTCCACCATAGCAACTTCTTGAACTCATCTGTCCTCCATCTCTTGCACCAGTTTGCCTCTATGTGCTTCACATAAATCTATGGTGTGAATCAGGTAGAACATTCTGGACTGCCTCAATTAATCCCTACAAAATAAAAGTGAATATTAGTAAACATGCAGGTAATTAACAACAAATTAAAATGAAAGAAATAAAGATATCTGGATAAAATTCATACCTTCTGCATATCTGACATAAAGGAAATTCCCTCACCATCTTTGAGATCCAATGACCTTTAAAGCAATTCCAAGAACCAGGTCCAAGTCCTTTTGGTTTCTTTATCAACAACTGCCCATGCTACTGGATAAGCCTGATTATTGGCATCTAGAGCTATAGCAAGTAATAGCTGACCTTTTGCTTTTCCTTTCAAAAAATTACCATCTAAGCCAATAAATGGTCTCAGCCCTTCTCTAAATCCCATCTTCAAAGCTTGAAAGCAAGTATACATTCTCAAGAATTTTCTTTTACCTTGTTCAAGGGCATCCTTTGACAAATTAATAACTATATCACTGTCCGGATTACTTATTCTAAGCTCATTGGCATATGCCTTAAGTTTATTGTAATCATCTGTGAAGCTACCATCTAGTTTCTCTAAAATCAACCTCTTATCCCTCTTGTACTTTCCATAACTAACATTAACATTGAATGTATTTTTCAGTTCTACTCTCATCTCTTTTATCTTAAACTTTGGGTTATCTTGCACCTTCCTCTTGAAGTAGTTTGCTATTGTATAATAATCAACCCTAGAATTCTCAAATGCTTCATCACATGTATGTTTTGCTTTTAAGGTCTTTACCCTAACCCCAGGAAGGTCCCCATCTGGAGTAATATGAACAACAAAGGGGCAGTCAAATACACATCTATATCTTAGCCTTTCTGGAGAACTTTTCAACAACTTTAGTTCCTTTTTGTTTGCTAAGGCATAGAAGTTGAAATATTTTCTTGCTTCAGGTATATCCTTGAAGCTCATACCCTTATACAGTTCCTTATAATAATCCAAACCTGGCAGAATCTCTCTTTTCTTTTGATTAGCAAATGTTTGTAATTCATCACCATCATACTCTACCCCTCCAACATTAGAATCAGATTCACTTTCAATATCACTACAATTAGTACCAACTTCATTTAATACAGTATAAGACTCAGAATGATGAATTATGTTAGTCACACTAATAGACTGCTCGCACTCATCTACAGTATAGAAATGAAGAGTCTTGAACTCATCAGAGAATAGACACAACATATGTCTTATACCATCATCATCCTCAATCTCATAATAATTACCAGATGGACCATTCACAATTAATTGTTGAACACCTATATTTCCTAGCTCATTAATGTATAAATCCACTAGATAATTGTAGGATAGAAGTTCGGAATCATAACCTCTCTTGATATGGGACAACTTCTTTGAATACAAGACATGTGGGCTTGTGATCCAGTCCCCACCATAATGCAAGATTAGGTCCACCAATGGCATCCTTGCTATTCTATAAAGGTAACAATAAAAAATACCTAAACAATTAAAAAATACTAATAAAGAATATAGGGACAAACATAAATAATACTAATAAAGAACAATAACTAAGCAATTAAACAAAACAGAATTATAAATCATGTATGGATTTAGGGGAACACAAATAACATGTAACAACTAAGGGACCACAAATAATTCAAGTAGTAAATGCCCACTAGTACTAAAATATTCACATATTTCAGTTGTGAGGGAACAGAATTCGACACACCCAGCAAGACATATGCTAGACAAAAAAGCGACTAAAAGGAATAAATGAAACCCCACAGTACCATATCTCACCAACTTTAATGCTTACAAAATTCAGAAAATACTAACACAAAACACATGCAAAGACATTCCACACAAGAAAAGAAGACAAAAAGGTCAGCAAATAACATCTTAAACCAACACATAAGAAAACAAAACATATTAAAGCACTAAAACGATTTGAGCATAAAACCCTAATAATCAACTAAGACAAATACACATAGAAGGGAGATAAACAAGTAATATTATGCAAAATCTACATACTTTTTCAGAAAATTGAGAGGTTAATCGGCAACATGGACTAAGAGAATTTTGTTCTTGAAGAATCCCAACGTTTGGTCTATAGCTTTTGTAATGAGAATTAGGAGATTTTCCGATCTGTTTTGGCCTTTTGGGGGTCTTCTTTAATTGATTTACGGGTGGTTCATGGGTGGGTCGGATAAAATAAAATGGGTCAGGGGTTAATTAAAAAATAGTGGGTCCCATTAAGTCGTCCAATAAAAGGCTGCCAAGTGGATATTTAAATTTAAAGTGGGAGAATAGACGGTGGAGGGACATTATAAATTCTTAGCACAAACGGTAAGGACTTTTTTAAATGAATAGTATAACGGGGGACAGATATGGCTTATTTTAGATAGTACAGGTATATATATGGCCTTTTTCCGCCTTTTTTTTCATTTTTTCGATCGCGAGGAGAGTAAGAATTCATATTGGGCTTAAAGTATTTTTATTTAGGGAAAAAGGCGAGATTTGTCCCTCTACTTTAGTAAAATATTCACGTTTATACCTAGTTCTACTATCGGTCCAAATACGTTCATATCGTTAAGAAAGTAGATAAAAATATCCTCAACCCTAATGGTTGTCCACAGTGGCAAGGGACCGCCTCAATTAAAAAAGGAAAAAGGCCAAATTTGTCCCTCTACTTTAGTAAAATATCCACGTTTATACCTAGTTCTACTATCGGTCCAAAAATATCACATTATTAAATAATTCACATAATTAACTCTAACTTTCTATTCTTCTTATTTTATTACTTTCTCTTTTTTTCTTTTCCCTGCCATCTAATTCCCTTTCCCTTTTTTACTAAAGTAGAGGTACAAACCATTAAAACTTTGTTTGAAGTCCAATGTTATAAAAGAGAAATACTAGTAAATCACTGTTGTAAACAAAATGAGTGCTACACATGGATGAATTTATTGGCAAATATATGGGGACGATGTGAACGCGTAGCCTCTCTACCAAGCTAGATAACTAAATATTTTTTAAAAAGGATCCAATATTATTTGCTGACATTCATACTCCAAAGAGTCAAAATGATACACTTAGTTGAATCTGAATTATTTAGTCTCTCATATGTTTAAAATTTCTGTAGCATGTAACAAACGGAAAACTTCATTTAATCATGGCGGCAAGCAAAGAACGTTAATATGGTGGAAAATAAGGGAACGCAAGGAGTTCAGTTACTTTCCATTTTGTAATTT
>MU712307.1:5540-16093 GCA_026770625.1 Nicotiana glauca
TAAATATCAAAACCCTTCCACTTCAGTTTTTCACTTTTCCAGTACTAATACTATCCATATATGTATGTATGGACTCATATGTTAACACCTATGAGCAGCGACGTTGAAGTTATATAACATATTGTTGATTTGAAGTAGTGAACTTTTCTTCCAGAGTAACAAAGTAGTTCTCTGGAATATGTGTAGTCTGCTCAATATTGTTGATTTAACATATTGGATGTAATGTAGGCGTTAACAGACATAGGTATATCTGGAATTATCTGTAATATCCTATTCTGAATTTGTATGCTAGGTGGTCAGCAAATAATTAATGAATGCAATATAGATTGAATTAGGCCAATAAATTGCCTGATAATCGCCCGATAAGAGCTAAACCGATACCAATCTATCAAATATCTTATCGGGTGGCTAGCGGATTAATACATTTAAAAGCCAATAACCAATAAGCCAAACCGTTAAGAGTAAATAACTGCTCAGTTCGCCCGATAAGCAGCTCTACGCAGGGGCATTTTACGAGTGCTCCGCCTCATGGCGAGTTCCGAACAAGTCTGAATTCTACCTTTTAAAACATAGGTAAGAACATAAAATTTAAACCTATCTTATTGAAATTTTGAGATGCGCCTTTGTTTAAGATGAGGAAAAACATACAATAAACAGATAAATTTTCTTTTAAAACATAAGTAACCCCTCAATGTTGAAAAATTATTAATATAACCACCTAATATGTTTTACGTATGACTTATATATAAGTACAACAATAACAATCCAGTATAATACCAATACCACGTATGAGGTCCGGGAAGGATAAATATAACTTATATTTAAGTGCGTTGGAAATAAGTTTATATTCATATTGCGAATAATTTTTAAGTATTTATTAAAACCATACATATTCTTGCAAATTGCAATACAAGTTTTTAATTTTTACTTATCTCCTTTGATCCATTATGTACGGAAAAATTAAAAAGAGAGGCGCAGTTGAAAAGAATTGACAACTGACAACGGCCAATACAAATATGGAAACAAACAGTTACCGCCAATTTCGCTCTTTCCCTTCTCAGATTAACTTTCTCTTCCAAAATTCCATTCCCTCTCCGATTTCTATTCCCTTTTTTCAATTTCAACTCTCCGGCGTCGTATGGCTGCCGTCCGTTTATCTTCGTATAATAAAGGTAACAAGTACACAATTTGACATTTCTATTGTTGTAGTTGCCTTTGTAATGAAAGAATTAAGTCGTCTTAATTATGCATGCATTTTGTTTGATTATAATGTGCAAGTAATTCATTTTCTGAATTCATACTTATTTTTGCCACATTTTTACTTCTTTAATGTTGGGATAATAATGCATTGCATATTGTTAGCTTGTGATTATTTGTTATATTGAAAGTTATTAGGACTAAAGATTGCTTTATTATGTATCAGAAAAAGAAATTTCTAAGGTTGCTTTTATCATTAGATCATGAAAAGATTAGAGTTGTTTACTTCCAGCAACTAATGTGTTTACACCAAACGAATGAATGCAATATGTATTTATACACACATTTAGCGCATAATCATGGCTAAGTGATATGTATTTTCATATTTATTTATAACTGCTAAATTTGGTATAAACACCAAGTTTAGACATGTATTTACTTATCCTTTTGGTGTTGTCTTATTTCATAGAATGATCTCTTCTGTTTTTACTCGGGTTAGGGGATGAAGTAGGTTGTGGTGTTTCTCGGGTAAGAGGCTTTTCCACGCCGTACTAATTTTGGTCATGTCTTGGTTGTGGCTATTTTCCGTAGTGATTCCAAGGTTTTCTATCCTATTATGGCCAACAGCTACTACGCCTCAATCCAATACATCCTATTACCAAGACTCAGAAGAGTAAAATTCTTAGCGACAGAAATTTCCTTTTTCTTTTCAAAGAATAGTTAATTTCCTTACCTAGAATGGTTAAATAAGTTTTTGATTTTCATGCGCCATAGTTGATGCATTTTCTGGTGGATTCATATCCTTGCATGTTTGAATGAACTTATTGATTTCTTTCATCCTATTCTTTTGACAGATCTCCTACTTTGAGCTGAGAAACTTGTTGGATGTATGGAATGGCTGTTTTAGGTTGCCAATTGGATTGAAATCAGATTTACTTCAGTGTACATATCATTTCATTAACATGGTTGGATATTTGTAGTATAGGCAGGAGAGTTAGTACATGGTTGGATATTCGTAGTATAGGCAGGAGAGTTAGTTTGCTAAATGAGATGAGGAAATTCTTCCGGCCAATAATTGTTGTTCTGTTGTTCAGAGTTAACTGGAGGAAACTGTTTGTTATAGGCACTATTTTAACAGTGTTCAGGGTCATTTTTCAGATTTCCACACTCCCTAATCCTTTGACTGAATGGGTTGTATCTCCACCCTTGGATGTTTCATCTTACCAACACTTAAATCGTGGAAAATTTTCGAGGGAACTTTCAGTGACATCAGATAACCAGTTGAAAATGAGTAGGCATTTGCCCACAGTTGTTTCACTCCAATCTACAGCCACAACAAACCGATCAATGCGTGTTATGGAAAGACGAGAAAGACTTCTTAGGCGTAGGAGACGTAGGAAGCATGCACGCGTAGTAGAAAAGATTATTTATCCACCTCCACCTGTTGTGCCCGATCATTTGCAGGTAAGTCTGATAATGTGCTTATATTCCTCAGGAGCGATTAGTAAAGTCATTCTTCCTTCTTGCTATCTTGTTTTTAAATCTAATGTAGTTATTTCCAGAGATTTATAGCTTCTTTGACACCAAATGAGGCACTTGCATATGCTAAAAGCGAGATTGAGAAAGCTCCTCTGGTCACCAATGATACAGACTTATATGCTCCGCTGTTTAGGAATATTTCCATCTTTAAGAGGTATGATGGGTTATAGTTCCTTATATAGCTCTTTATCTGATATGATGTTACTCAATGGTTGTGTGTCTGATTTTGTTAGGGTAGAGTTACCTTTAACCACTCATCTCTTTGCCTATCTGTGGTGCAAACAAATCACAAATGTTTTCTTCCCTCAGCGAGTATAGCCTAATAAAATCTTTATAGTATTGTACATATCTTTGGCATCTCCTTCATAATTGTTCTTTTTGTTTAAGCACAATTTTTGATTGACGTTGCAGGAGTTACCAGTTGATGGAACTTTTACTCAAAGTTTACATTTACAAAGAAGGAGAGCGACCTATTTTCCACGAGCCTCATCTTATGGGAATTTATTCATCCGAAGGATGGTTCATGAAATTGATGGAGGAGAACCATTACTTTGCCACTAGGAACCCAGAAAAGGCTCACCTATTCTACCTGCCATATAGTGCACGTCAGTTGCAGTTAGCACTTTACGTACCTAACTCACACAATCTTAAGCCGTTGTCAGTATTCCTGCGTGACTATGTTAATATTCTAGCTGCAAAGTACCCATTCTGGAATCGCACACATGGAACAGATCATTTTCTAGTTGCTTGCCATGATTGGGTATGCATCAACTTCTTTTATAAATATAATCTTGGCTGTATAGTATCCTTTGATTTCTTACAACGATGTGCATTACCAATTGTTACAGGGGCCTTACATTTTAAAAGAACATGAAGAGCTAATTAGAAACACTATAAAAGCTCTCTGCAATGCAGATATATCTGAAGGAATATTTAAAGCTGGGAAAGATGTTTCTCTTCCGGAGACTGCCATAAGGAATGTGCAGAAGCCGCTTAGAAATCTTGGTGGAAAAAGAGTGTCACAACGCCCAATTCTGGCCTTTTTTGCTGGAAATATGCACGGTCCAGTCCGTCCCAAACTTCTCCAGTACTGGAGTGACAGAGATGAAGACATGAGGATTTACGGGCCTCTACCCAATAGAGTCTCAAGAATTATGTCTTATCCTGAACACATGAAATCAAGCAAGTATTGTCTTTGTCCAATGGGTTTCGAAGTGAACAGCCCAAGGATCGTCGAGGCAATATACTACGAGTGTGTTCCAGTGATCATTGCTGATAATCTTGCCCTCCCATTTGACGAAGTGCTCGATTGGAGTGCTTTTTCTGTGGTTGTTGCTGAGAAAGATATTCCTAAGCTGAAGGAGATTTTGTTAAGCATATCTCTCAGACGGTATTTGGTCATGCAAAATAATGTCAAAAAGCTGCAGAAGCATTTCCATTGGAACTCAATACCTACTAGATATGATCTGTTCCACATGATTTTGCATTCCATTTGGACTAGCAGGCTCAACCAGCTTCAAATATCACAGATATCATAATCCCTCTCGTTCAAAGTGCTCTCAACTTGCCCGTCTACTCGATTGAACAGCAATATGAACCATAAGGTCTCTTTTTGACATTTATAGGCCGATATTTTGAGGATTGCTGGTAACTAATTCTCTTCACTTGTGCACTCTTGAAATGATATGAGGTATTGAAAGCTTTTGCCACTTCACTTGAAAGAACACAAATGAACATAGCTTTATTGATGGCAGAGATTTCATCGATTGGTTATTCCTGTCCGTTCGTATCTCTTTTTCCAACTGCAGACTCTGCTGCGATTGAGGTAGTACTCAATAGAGGTGCAAGGCTTACAGGTCCCAAGTTTTGCACTTCCACATTACAATCGGAGGAGGAAAGATATCGCAGTTAAGACGTAGTCTCATGTTATCAGTATTTTCACACATTTTTCCTATTTTAACAGTTCCTGAGCCGAGGGTCTATCGGAAACAGCCTCTCTATCCTCATATGTTAGGGGTAAGGTTTGCATACACTCTAACCTCTCCAAACCCCACTTGTGGGATTTCATTGGGTTTGTCGTTGTTTTCCCTATTGCACAAGGTTTCCGCTGAAGTTGAATTTTCTTCAGTATAAATCAAGTTATCCGTAGATGATCCTTGATTTTTATTTTCCAGAAGATACTCTTTGAAATGAGCTGGGAGTTCATTCTCATACAATTCTAAAGTTATAGTAGTATATATAGAAAAGGAATTTACATTTTTGAATAATGCTCTAATGTCCTACACACCAGATCCCACACGTGGAATTATAATGGGTTCTTGTTGTTCTAATGTCCTACACAGTAAGTCTGGAGAATATTCATCTAGTTGGTAATTGTATCGAATACAATGTAGAATATTCAAGTATACCAGGGAGAGAAATTCCCATCTATTTTTCTGCTGTGAATATATGTACAGTGTATATTTTCAGTAATTACAAGAACAAATAGTGATTTCTACATTTCTGCCCCATATTAGTAGAGTTTAAGTTATATGTGCCGGTGGTGTAAAATACCAATCAGGTGTTGATCACATGCAAATCTGTATTACAACTACTAAAATCAGTAACCTGGTAAAATGACTTGCTATTGCAAGTTTTACTGCACTAATATCCGTTTCACCTACTTAGATGCTACTCGAGGGCGAATCCAGCTCACCGTCATTGGTTCATCTGAACTCAGAATTTTCGGCACGATAAATTTATGTGTAATAAATCACAAAAAATGCAACAAATAGTAGATATGATGCCATAAGTACGTTCTATTTCTAACATTGAAAACACTAGCTCACGTTGATACAAACGTGACACGGCTTCGTAAACTTTTTTTATTAAATTTATATGTTAGATAAAAAAAAAATATATGGGGTAAATTATAACAATGACACCGGCTTATAGTAATTTATTCATTTGTTCGCCTTTTCAAATAGTGACACCATTTACAAAATTTCTTGTGTAAGCCACCGAGAACTAAAACAAGATAAATGTGTTAAAATATCATGGTATAGCCAGTTTTTACACTGGTCAATAAAAAATAGCCGGCGTTTACCAAGTCAATAAAAAATAGCCACTATTTTGCTGTAACAGGGACCGGTCCAGTATAATATACGGGAGTTCTGGTGCATTTGTGTACGAACACCAGCATATTATGCTGGACCGGTATACTTTGCTAACTCCTGTAAAATTTGCGGGAGACTGGAGCACCAGTGCTCCAAACTCCAGTATATTATACTGGACAATTATACTTGCTGGAACTCCCGTAAAATTTGCGGGAGTTCCAGCATAATTATGCTTGAACTCCCGTAAAATTTGCGGGAGTTCCAGCATAGTTATCCTGGAACTCCCGTAAAATTTACGGGAGTTCAAGCACACTTATGCTGGAACTCCCGTAAAATTTGCGGGCGTATTTTCCGAATTTTGAACAGTGTTTTCGCTCAGATTTAAAGTGGCTAAATTTCGATGACTTTTGAAACTTGGCTATTTTTCAACGATCAGTGGTAAATCTGGCTATTTTTTAATTTCTCCCGATAAATGTTGGTAAGCATTCTAGTCAACTAGTATTAATACTCGCGCGATATGCAGCTAATTAAAAAGAACGACACGGAGGACTAATATGCGACAGAAAAGGGTGAATAAACCACATTTCTTACGGTAAAACTTATTTCCAATTTTATCAACTTTCTTCGAACATTTTTTGCACCCTACATATTACCATCCCCTTTCAAGTTCTAAATTTACTACAGTAGCAACAATCCAGATTTGCCCTTCCTGTAAAAAGAAATCCAATACTTATATTACGTATAATTAATACATTCATGTGGTATTATACGTGGGTATAATTATCATGTGAAAAATATTGCCAACTGCTTGTAAATAAAAAAGCTAAATATCGCACCTAACCATAACTAAATACAATGAAGTAGAGATAACTTCCTTTATCAAAGAGAACATTATCGCTCAAGTTAGGATTAATACGTCTCATATAAAACTGTCAAATGACAAAAATGTCCATTGTTAGAGTCTAAATATCCAATATCTTAATATAATCAGGCAACTACTTGACTAAGTTAGTTTATTAGTGAAATATCTAATTGACTACGATCCACATAACATTTTACACTTCCTCCACCCCCTACTTTTTGTTTCGTGTCTACTTCAGCATGTTGTTTAATGGCGAAATATGCGATTGCCATATATATTTGAGCACGTACTAGTATTAGTCATTAGATTAGAGCAAATATATAATTTGTGATTGAAACCAAGACGCTATTGTCAAAATTTGGCAGGTTGGTATAATGGTATGCCCACCTTTTGCAATTTGCAAAGTGTTGTCGAACTCTTGAGAGAAAATCTTCAAGTTAGAAATTGCTTTGAGCTTTTTTTAAAGTGCAAATATGACATAGTAAAACAACGGGGTATTATTACTTTTAGCCCCCGCTAGAAACTATTTACATTCGATAGCTGAAAAGTATATAATTTTTGTATATAACATACATAATGTATATATATACAAAAAATATACATAGGGGTAGGTATAAACTTTCATTCATCTTCTTCGATCTTCCTTGGAATATCCATCATCTTGGTCTCGACCTTGTTGAGCTCTCCTGATCGAAAGTTCCTAATTTGCTGCCTCTTCGATCGTCTTCGACTCCATAAAAAATAAGAGTACTCTTCATCCCGTTCTTATTAAAGGAGTAAGTAAAAAAACCAAGGTTTCTACGTACTTCCATTATGGAGAGTGCGGGCAGGGGGACGGCGGGGAGGCCGGCTCCACCGATTGGTTGCCGAAGATGACTCCTCGCCTTGGTCTCCAAATGAGGTATGCGGCTCTAACAAGGATTATGAAATGCATTTCTTAAGAAAGGTGGAAAGAATTGATTCTCTCTCATGAGGAGTTCCAGCACGGTGTAGAGCTTAAAGAAAACACCAACCTCGCTACCTACCATAGCTACACAATTTTTTATAGTAGCAACCACGACAAAATGTCCGGAATATATTTTTTTTTTTGGACGGAGGCATACGTGCTAAAAAAAATATCTACTTGGAAACGCCATACATAATATAATAAAGAAAAAGGATGAATATGCCAGCAGAGGGGACAACAGTGGGGAATCTTGGACAATGGGCGAAAGCCCGATCCAACAATATTGCGTGAGTGAAGAAGGCCGATGCCTCTTGTAAATCTCTTTTATCGAGTGCGCGATCATGACAGGACTCTTCAAAGTGGTTCTGGTAGCTCAGCTGGACTGAAAATCCTTGTGTGGTTCGAATCCACATCCACTTCACAGCAACGAAAGAGCTTTCTTTTTCAATCGCCCCGCGAAGACAGATGTTCGGAAAGGTTATCGAGATTCTCAATCGCTCTTTTTAGTGGGGAGGAATAGTGCCGAAAGGGAGCGAGACCAAGCCGAGTCACTAGTAGAGTAATCCCTTCCCACGTGTCAAGCTCTCTCGTAGTCCAAAGCTAATACAATCGTATTCGCCTTTGAGGAAAAGACTGAATCAGTCTTCGAGCATCGGTTAAAACTTCATTAAGATTGAAAAGAGTGTAGACTTATGATCACGCCCAACTATACCTTATAAAAAAGACTAAGCGGTCGTGCAAATATAATCCGATTTACAAGTCCGGAGTCGAATCCCACAGAGAACTAAGTCTTAGATGCAGTTGTTCAATATTGCTAAGAAAACAAGTTCGAACAATTCCTATGTTATAAATATTAAAATTTTTGTATCTAATTAACTAACAAATTAAATTATCAAAATTAACAACTAAATATACTAAGGGTTAGAGACGAGATTAAGGAGGTCTAGAGTTATGATTTACCCAATTGCCGGAATCCTTCCCGCTATGTCTTCTATAATTTCGCCTAAGTAGTCTCTACCGATCATGAGCGCTCTGTGTGCTGTAATTCTCTTTCGAGTAATTACAACAATTTACTAGACATACTCTCCCGAGTTACGCTAGCTGGCTTTAATTACAGCTCACTTAAATCGCACACAAGATTTCGTTATCCCTAATTCCACCTTTAAACCCTCTGTATTGATCCCTCATATATGTTAGGAGTGATGTTATTCAACAACTACCTAAATATGCACTATCTCCCAAGTAATACATACTAAGTAGGCACAGCTAATTGAGGGTCCTTCAATCAACCACAAGAATAATATAGTTGAACAAATAGAGAAAATACTACGACTCAATTATACAAAAACAAAACAAGAATTTATCCTACAAAAGGTTTCATCAAAACCCTAGATAAAAAATTAGCTATTCATAATAGAATGTAAAACTATAATACTAAAAGTCATAACCAACAATGAAAAATAGGAAGAGGAAGGAAAAACTTGTAGAAGAATTTACCGCCTTGCTCCTATTGTGTTTCTGTCTCCTTAGGTCGAATATGTGTCAAACATATGTCCAACCTCTCTTAAAATACCATTTTTTTATGTATATATACCAAGCAGGGTCGGGCCCAAAAAATTATACCTTCTCCTACGTAAAAAAGGATAATGTTTTAGGTCTGGACGTCGCGGCTACGGTCCGGTTGCGGTACATAGCAAGGCTACTGTTTCGATAAAATTTTATGGTATAGCCAGTTTTCACACTGGTCAATGAAAAATAGCCAGCGTTTTTGCTGCAACAGGACCGGTCCAGTATAATATACGGGAGTTCTGGTACATTTATGTACGAACTCCAGCATATTATGCTGGACCGGTATACTTTGCTAACTCCTGTAAAATTTGCGGGAGACTGGAGCACCAGTGCTCCAAACTCCAGTATATTATACTGGACAATTATACTTGCTGGAACTCCCGTAAAATTTACGGGAGTTCCAGCATAATTATGCTTGAACTCCCGTAAAATTTGCGGGAGTTCCAGCATAGTTATCCTGGAACTCCCGTAAAATTTACGGGAGTTCAAGCATACTTATGCTGGAACTCCCGTAAAATTTACGGGCGTATTTTTTCGGATTTTGAACAGTATTTTCGCTCAGATTTAAAGTGGCTAAATTTCGATGACTTTTGAAACTTGGCTATTTTTCAATGACCAGTGGTAAATCTGGCTATTTTTGAATTTCTCCCTACTGTTTCAGTCCGCGCCAGGTCCGCAGTCGCGTTTTCTACTGCGTTTGTCACCCTGTTCCGTTTGGAATTTAGAAAAATGTAAAACATAAAAGTTTTATCCTTTTGAGTTAGATTTCCAACCATATATTGTGGATCCCAAATGGAGTTTTGAGAAAAAAATTATGTGCATTTGACTAGACAGTGCACAATATGCCTACTCGATTCTTCGTTTTGTTGCTCTATCATCCGTTGATCCCCGAATACGATCCTGGCTTAATTTCTTGGGCTTTTACTCGGACTTCAAAGCTTCAAAATCACTTGAATTTCATTCCATATCATCTACATTGCTCGGAATCACTCATTCAAGGCATAAAACACATAATTAGTGCAAAACAATAGCGGTTAAAGCTCAAACTCAATTAAAGTGCCGTAAATTAGAGTGTAATAAACGACTAAAATACTTAATTATAGTCTTTCATCAATACCCCACACTTAAACCATTACTCGTGCTCGAGCAATCAAACTACACTTTATATAAACTCGACTTTTTTTTAAAAAAAATTCTCCTAACTCATCACACAAAGAATATTTATAATAGACTAAGCATAAAAGTGTAACATCTTCACCTCAAGATTTGACTTGTCACACCTCCTTTCGGCGCTACCGCACCCCGCGAAGGGCGTGGTGGAAGGAGTTTTTTCCAATTAAAGGAC
>MU712309.1:18381-36391 GCA_026770625.1 Nicotiana glauca
ACCTTTGAAGCCGTCCTCACCCCTCCATGATGGCCACCATAGGGAGAGGAGTGACAAGCCTCCAATATGCTCAATTGTTCACCTTCCGGGACACATCTTCTAATCACACCATCCGTGCAAATTTTAAACAAGTACGGATCATCCCAATAAAAATCCAAACTTCCCGCTTGAGTTTTTTCTTTTGGTTGAAAGAGAGCTCACACGGGACAATTCCGGTCACAATGAGGTTGGCGAAGTCCGCAAACCATGGAATGTCATACATTGACACGGAAAGAAGTTGCTCGCCAGGGAACGTATCATTTATTTCAAGGCCGTCACATGGCCTCCCTTCTTCCTACAACCGGGACAAATGGTCCGCAACTTGATTCTCACTTCTCTTCCGGTCCACTATTTCTAAGTCAAATTCTTGAAGAAGTAGCACCCATCTCATGAATCTTGCCTTGGAATCCTTCTTGGTCATCAAATACCTAAGGGCAGCATGGTCCGTGTGCACAATCACCTTGGCCCCCATAAGATAAGGCCGAAATTATTCCATGGCAAATACAATTGCCAAAAATTACTTCTCCGTCACCGTGTAATTCTGTTGAGCTTCATTCATAGTCTTTCTTGCGTAGTACACGGGATGGAACATTTTACTAATTTGTTGACCTAACACCGCCCCACCGCAACGTTACTTGCATCACACATTAGTTCAAAGGGCAAACTCCAATTAGGTTCCGTGATGATAGGAGTTGTGGTCAACTTGTGCTTTAAAAGTTCAAAGGCCTCCATGCATTTTTAATCAAAAACAAACTTGTCATCTTTCTCTAGCAACTTGCAAAGTGGATTCACAACCTTCGAGAAATCTTTGATAAACCGCCAGTAGAACCCGGCATGCCCAAGAAAGCTCCTCACCCTTTTGACAGAAGTAGGGGGAGGAAGCCTCGAAATGACCTCAATCTAGGCCTTATCAACTTCAATTCCTCGATTCGAGATCTTGTGACCCAACACTATACCTTCTTCTACCATAAAATGGCATTTTTCCCAATTGAGAACGAGGTTAGTTTCTTCACATCGAGCCAAGACTCTATCCAAATTTACCAAGCATTCTTCAAAGGAGTCACCAACCACACTAAATTCATCCATAAAAACCTCCAATATGTCTTCCACCATGTCGGTGAAAATAGCCATCATGCAAAGTTGGAAGGTCGCCGGAGCATTGCACAACCCGAATGGCATCCGGGAGAAGGAAAATGTACCGTAGGGGCATGTAAAAGTGGTCTTCTATTGGTCTTCCGGGGCAATTAAGATTTGATTATAGCCCGAGTACCCATCCAAAAAGCAATAAAAATCTCGCCCCGCAAGGCGATCAAGCATTTGATCGAGGAATGGCAAGGGGAAATGATCCTTGCAGGTCACCTTGTAGAGTTTTCGGTAGTCCATACAAACTCTCCACCCGGTAATGGTCCGAGTGGGAATAAGCTCATTGTTGTCATTTGTCACTACCGTCATCCCTGCTTTCTTTGGCACACATTGGACCGGAGAGGTCCATGAGCTATCGGAGATTGGATAAACCACACCGGCATCAAGCCACTTGATAACCTCTTTCTTTACCACTTCTTACATCGCCTCATTTAGTCTTCTTTGATGTTCAAGTGAAGGCCTTGCATCCTCCTCCAAGATGATTTTATGCATGCAAAATGCGGGGCTTATCCTCCGAATGTCCGCCAGAGTCCATCCTATTGCCCTTTTTCGCTTTTGAAGCACCTCCAAAGTGGCCTCAACCTGCAAGTTAGTAAGGCAAGAAGAAAGAATAACTGGAAGAGTTGAATTAGAGCCCGAAAATTCATACCTGAGGTGTGGAGGAAGTGGATTCAACTCCAACACCGGTGGCTCCTCAATGGATGGCTTAGTTGGTGGAGTTTTGCGGTTTTCAAGATCCAAAGATAACTTCCTAGGTTCATATGAATTTGAACCCATACCATGCGATGCATTCACGCACTCCACTCTACTAGCATCATCATTGACATCTATGTTAAGAATCACGGCCTCAAGAGGATCTTCAACATTTATCATGGAACTTGTGTCATCCACTATCACAGCTGTGACAATATCCACAAATGAACACACCTCCATGCTATTGGGTTGTCTCATTGATTTGCAAACATGGAATACCACTTTCTCATCTCCCACTCGAAATGTCAACTCCCACTTCAACATCAACCAAGGCCTTCCCCGTAGCTAGGAAAGGTCTTCCAAGAATAATCGACACTTCAAAGTCCACCTCACAATCCAATATAACAAAGTCGGCCGAAAATATGAATTTATCAACACGGATAAGAACATCATCAATTATGCCCAAGGGTTGCTTCATCGATCGATCCGCCATTTGAAGTCTCATTGAGGTTGGCCTAGGTTGACCTATTCCCAAAGTCTTGAAGACCGAATAAGGCATCAAATTAATGCTAGCCCCCAAGTCAAAAAGGGCTTTGGCAAAATCCGTATTACCGATAGTGCAAGGGATAGTAAAAGCTCCGGGGTCTTCAAGTTTCGGGGCCATAGAATGCACTATAGAACTCACTTGATGCATCATTTTAATTATTTCACACTCCATATGACCTCTTCTTTGTTACCAAATCCTTCATAAACTTTGCATACCCCGGCATTTGTTCAAGTTCCTCCACCAATGACACATTGATAGTAAGACTCTTCATCATTTCGATGAACTTTTTGAATTGATTGTCACCTTTTTGCTTTGCTAACCGTTGAGGGTAAGGTGGAGGTGGCCTAGGAAAGGGTGCCATGGCCTTGGGCACCACCGGCTCAGGCATATCAATAATGTGTTCCCTAGACGGGTTCACGACATCTTGAGTCTCTACCCCGGTCTCATCATCAATATCAATCCGAACATCATTGGTCACATTTGGTTCTACCACATTATCAACATTCAAAGGTACATTATCATCATGCAACTCAACTTCGTCATTCACAACTTGATTTTCATTCGAGGTATGCACATCACCGCCTCTTTCGCTTCTTGTTGTAACCGCCATCACATGATTGTTACCTCCCTTCGGGTTCACTACCCTATCACTTGGTAGAGCACCCTTAGGTTGAGTATTCAACGATTGAGAGATTTGGCCAAGTTGCACCTCCAAATTTCGAATAGAGGTATTATGGGAAGCCAATTGAGTATCGGAGTCTTGGTTCTTCTTCATCATTTGTTCGAACATCATTTCTATTCTTCCCATATCACTACCCGAAGAACTAGACCCTTGAGATTGAAAAGTAGGTGGATTGTTTGGTTGTTGGTACATGGGGGGCCTTTGAAAGCCTTGCCCCCGGTTGCCTTGATTTTCGCTATTATTCCACCCTCCTTGATTGTTGTTGTTGTTGCTCCAATTATTATTGTTCCCGTTCCAATTGCCTTGATTGTTACCTTGGTTACCCCAATTGTTGTTTTGATTGTTGTTGTTCCATTTGACACCACCTTGTTTTTGGTTGTTATTATTCCAATTACCGCTGCCTTGTTGATTGTCCAATTTACTTGGGGATGCCATTGTTGATTCCCTTGATTTCCTCTATTCCCTTGGTAGTTATTGAGATATTGACATTCTTCGCTTTTCTCATCATAGCACTAATTCGAATAACCACCACCATCATTGTTGTTGTCAAATTTCTCACAATTACCTTGAGGTTATTGTTGCCCTCTTTGCCTCATTTTCAACATAAAAGCACCTTCCATCGCATTGGCTTGGTGCGGGTTTTAGACTTGTTGCAATTGCGCCTTCACCAATTGATTCATAGTTGTTGTAAGCTCGGCAACAGCTTGGCCATGATCGTGCAATTCCTTGTGAAAATGGATGACTGTGGGGTCACCTTGGGGCACATTTGCTCGGCTTTGCCATGCCAAAGAGGTGTCGGCCATTTTATCAAGTACATCACATGCCTCTTGGTAATAAAGTTTCATGAAATTCCCTCCGGCTAATTGGTTCACAATGCACTGATTCGTGGTGTTGATTCCCCGATAAAAAGTTTATTGTATCATTGCCTCGGTCATGTCGTTATTAGGGCACTCCTTCACCATTGTTCTATATCTTTCCCATATCCCGTGCAAAGGTTCCATTGGCTCTTGCTTGAAGGCTAGAATTTCATCCCGAAGAGCCGCCATATGACTTGGAGAAAAGAACTTGGCAATAAATTTGTCCGACAATTCATCCCATGTGGTGATAGAATGATTAGGGAGCCTTTCTAACCAATCCAACGCTTTACCCCGAAGAGAGAACGGGAAAAGCCTCAATCTCAACGCATCCTCAGATACGTTTGTTTGCTTGCTACCCCAACATGTATCAACGAACCCCTTCAAGTGCTTGTATGCATTTTGATCGGAGGAGCCCGTAAAATACCCTCTTTGCTCGAGCAAGGTCAACATGACATTTGTGATTTGAAAGTTCCCCGCTCGGATTCGGGGAGGAACACTAGCACTGGCATACCCTTGATTAGGAAGAACTCTTGGGGCCACTCTCGGCGGTGGCGGAGGAGGGTCTGGAATATTCTCATTCAGATTAGAATTTGCATTGGCATTTTTGCCTCTCCTTTGAGCTTGAGGTAAGACCTCATCTTGTTCTAAATCCTCTACATCCTCCCCCCTATCACATTACCGAGAGGGTCATTTGTATTGAGAGCCATTTGTACCTGATTGATCGACACAAACAAAATTAGTAAACAAGAAGGAAAGAGAAGCAAAACACAAAACTATCTAAACAGATAGTCAACACCGTAAGCTCCTCGGCAACGGCGCCAAAAATTGATCACTGCCAACTCGACACTACACCAAGGTAGGAAGATCGGATCGCAATATCTTTTACCCGAATAGAGGTCGGGATCGATTTCCTCGGGGAGCTAGTAGTGGAGTTGGATTTTCTGTCTAGTCTAGAGATGTGTTTGTACTCCTAATGTCACTTCAAACATTGTTGGTTTTTGATTTTTTTATAACTACTATTATAAAGCTAATGATAAAACTAAATTATGCTATGAGAATATTGCTAAGTTGTATTTAATATAAAGAAAGGCACTAGGGTCGTGGCACTACCTAGGTGGCTAATTGACAGGTAGAAATTACTAAAGGTAGATTGATATATTTGGGGCTTATGCTATAATCGTTGCACAATTGTACCCACTCTCACACCCCTTGATTGAGAGAGTGATTTTTGCCCAATTGACTCTCTCGAGACCAATTGGGTAGGCCAATTTGATCAAGCAACTAGGGTTCAAGTAGGGTGATTACTCTCTCGAGATTTAACCCATTAATTGGACTATCATTTCTCATGAGTCCATCCCAATTCCTTGTTGGGTCAATTTTGGGGTCATAAACTCTCTTTCTCAAGAAGAGTCAAACCCATTAAGCTTGATCTATGTTTGCAACCACAAATTCGAAATTAAAACATAAAATCAACCCAAATAGCAAACACCCAATATCAATCTAACCCTAGATGGAAAACCCATCAATTACCCACACTAGGGTTGAGCCACAACCCTAGCTAATGGGTTTAGCTACTCATGATAGGTACAGAAATTGAAGAAAGAGATGAAGAACTAAGCATATTAATTAATTACTAAGAAGAAACTACAATAATAAAGAGCAAAAGTGCCGAAAATTGCTACAATATCGAGTCTCACGAGCTCAGCTGCGTTCAGAATATAAAACTTAACCTAAAAATGGTAAAATGTTCTATTTATACTAGGCTAGAAAAACTGGACAAAAATACCCCTGCGGGATTAATGTGGACCGCTCAAAAAGGACCGCGACCGCACTGGCTCTTGGACTTCTGGCTTCTGTTTCTCTGAAGTTGAGGACCGCGGACCGCGTGGAAGTGCACCGTGGCCGCGGTGGAAGTTGGCGCGGCCGCATATAAAGAAGCGTTGAACACATTGCTCGAAATGGTCCAAATGTTAACTCTCTGAATCTCTGCTTCGCGGTCCACGCAAAAGAGTAGCGCGGCCGCGGAGCCTGACCACGGACCGCGCAGAAGTGTACCATGCCCGTGCTAACTCCGACTTGAGTATGACAACTCTCTGAACTTTCTAGTGCGGCCGCATTCGCTTTTGCGCGGTCCTCACTAGGTACTCGCTTCCTCAATTCACTTAGTCTTTGACACTTGAGCAGGTTTTACTCCTTTTTGAGCCGATCTTTGACATTTGTCATTTTGCCGATCAAACCTGCAATCAAGCAAAACTTGTGAGCATTTTGGGGTTATTTTGTAGCAGTTTATAACCAAAGCATAGGAAAGTAGAGGCATAAAACATGTTAGAATCCCGACTTATCAGTTACTAATTTTTGTGTGTGAATACTGTAGGTACCAAATGGCTTTAAACGCTATTGACCCTCTTGGAAATGTGCTTGCGGGGGAGGAGGCTGATGAAATTGGAGAGGATAAGGTGCCTCTTTTACCTCTCGGACCATGATGAGGCCGCCAGGCCAATGATAATGAAAATATCCCAGACCCTCCTCCGCCACCTCCAAGAGCGATTCCTCGGGTGCTATCAAACCAAGGCTATGTAAGTGCTATTGTCCCACCCAGAATCCTGGCGGGCAATTTTCAGATAACTAATGTGATGTTGACCTTACTTGAGAAGCGTGGGTATTTCACGGGTGCTGCGGATCAAAATGCCTACAAATATCTCAAGGGGTTCGTGGATACATGTTGGGGAAGCAAGCAGACGAATGTGTCCGAGGATGCTCTTAGGTTGAGACTTTTCCCATTCTCACTTCGGGGGAAAGCATTGGATTGGCTAGAGAGACTCCCCAACCATTCCATCACAACTTGGAATAAGTTGGCGGATAAGTTTATTGCTAAACGTTTCTCACCCGGGTACATGGCGGCACTTCGAGATGAGATATTGGCCTTCAAGCAAGAACCCACCAAACCTTTGCAAGAGATTTGGGAGCGGTTTAGAATGATGGTGAAGGAATGCCCCAATAATGATATGACGGAGGCGATGATACAACAAACCTTCTATCGGGGCATCAATACTACAAATCAATGCATAGTCAATCAATTGGCTGGGGGTAATTTCATGAAGTTGCCTTATGAAGAAGCTTGTGAGATTCTTGATGAAATGGCTGACACATCCTCCGCATGGCAAAGTAGAGCCAATGTTCCTCAAGGTGACCCTACGGTTATTCATTTGCATAAGGAATTACACGACCATGTGCAAGCTATAGCAGAGTGGACAACCACTATGAACCAATTGGCTAAGGTACAGTTACAACAAGTCCAAAACCCTCGTCAAGTAAATGCCATGGAGGGTGTTAATATGCTTGTCAACAAGAGAAGGCAAAGAAGGCAACAAAACCAAGGGAATTCTGAGCAATTTGGTGATGATAGTGATGAGTTTCAAAATGATGGATATGATGAGCAAAATGAAGAGGTACAATATGTGAACAATTTTCAAGGCCAACGGGGCAACTCTTCAAACCAACAACAGTGGAGACCTCAAGGTAATTGGGGCAATCAACAACAAAACAGTGGTAATTGGGGGAATAACAACCAAAATAACAACTGGGGAAATCAAGGCAACCATGGGAATTGGAATGGTAATAACAACAATTGGGGTGGCAACAATAATCAAGGTGGATGGAATAATGGAAATCAAGAAAACTGGGGGCAAGGCTTTCAAAGGCCCCCAATGTACCAACAACCGAACAATTCACCCCCTTTCCCTTCTCAAGGTCCTAGTTCTTTGGGTAATGATATGGGTAGAATTGAAATGATGTTCGAATAAATGATGAAGAAGAACGCGGATTCGTATGCACAATTGGCTTCCCACAATACCTCAATTAGAAACTTGGAGGTGTAATTAGGCCAAATCTCTCAATCATTGAATACTCACCCGAAGGGTGCTCTACCAAGTGATACAGTAGTGAACCCAAAGGATGGGAACAATCATGTCATGGCGGTTACAACAAGAAGTGGGAGAGGCTGTAATGTGAATGCCTCGAAACAAAAGCAAGTCATTGATGATGATGTTGATTTGTAAGAAGATGAAGCTCCCTTGATAGTTAAAGATGTGGTTGATGACAATGTGAACAATGAAGTGAGGATTGACATTAATGAGACCAAGGTGGAAACTCAAGAGGTTGTGAACCCGTCTAGGGAACACGTGATTGACATGCCGGAGCTGGTTGTGCCAAAAATCAAGGCTCCTTTGCCAAGGCCACCTCCACCTTATCCTCAAAGGCTCGCAAAGCAAAGAAATGATAATCAGTTCAAAAAGTTCATTGATATGATGAAGAGCTTGTCCATCAATGTGCCTTTGGTGGAGGCTCTTGAACAAATGCCGGGCTATGCAAAGTTCATGAAAGACTTGGTAAAAAAGAAGCGTTCTATGGATTGTGAGACTATCAAGATGACCCACCAAGTCAGTACTATAGTGGATTCCATGGCTCCCAAGTTGGAGGATCCCGGTGCTTTCACTATCCCTTGCACTATTGGTAGTGCAGATTTTTCCAAGGCTTTATGTGATCTAGGGGCGAGTATCAACTTAATGCCCTACTCAGTTTTCAAGACATTGGGCATTGGGCCTCCTAGACCAACTTTCATGAGATTACAAATGGCGGATAGATGAATGAAGCGACCTTTGAGTATTGTGGATGATGTGCTTGTCCGGGTGGACAAATTTATCTTGCTAGCGGACTTCATGATATTGGATTGCGAGGTGGACTATGAGGTCCCAATCATATTAGGGAGACCTTTCCTTGCTACGGTGAAGGCTCTAGTGGACGTGGAAGCAAAAGAACTCACTTTTTGAGTGGGTGATGAAAAGGTGGTATTTCATGTGTGCAAGTCTATGAAGTAACCCAATAGTACCGAGGTATGCTCATTTGTAGACCTTGTCACAGCTGTGATTGTGGATGACACCAGTGCTATGATCAATGTGAAGGATCTCCTTGAAGCCGTGCTATTAAATCTTTATGTTAATGATGATGCAAGCAGAGTGGAGTGTGTCAATGCCTTATATGGGATGGGCTCTTTTTCCTATGAGCCCAGAAAATTGTCTTTGGATCTTGAAAATCGGAAAACTCTACCAACGAAACCATCAATTGAGGAGCCACCGGTGTTAGAGTTCAAACCACTACCTCTACACCTCAGGTATGAATTCTTGGGCTCTAATTCAACTTTGCCAGTTATTCTTTCTTCTTGCCTTACTAACATGCAGGTTGAGGCCACTTTGGCAGTGCTTCAAAGGCGAAAAAGGGCAATTGGATGGACATTGGCCGACATTCGGGGAATAAGCCCCGCATTATGCATGCACAAAATCATTTTGGAGGATGATGCAAAACCCTCCTCGGAGCATCAAAGAAGATTGAACGAGGCAATGCAAGAGGTGGTGAAGAAAGAAATGATAAAATGGTTGGATGCCGGGGTTATGTACCCTATTTCCGATAGCTCGTAGACTTCTCCGGTGCAATGTGTATCGAAGAAGGGTGGGATGACTGTGGTGACAAATGACAACAATGAACTTATTTCCACTCGGACGGTTATCGGATGGAGGGTATGCATGGACTACCGAAAACTGAACAAGGTGACCCGCAATGATCATTTCCCTTTGCCATTCCATGACCAAATGCTTGACCGCCTTGCAGGGCGTGCCTTTTATTGCTTTTTGGATGGATACTCGGGGTATAATCAAATATTTATCGCTCCAGAGGACCATGAGAAGAGCGCCTTTACTTGTCCATATGGCACCTTTGCTTTCTCTCGGACGACGTTCGGGTTGTGCAATGCTCCGGCGACATTCCAACGTTGCATGATGGCTATTTTAACCGATATGGTGGAAGACATTTTGGAGGTATTTATGGATGATTTTAGTGTGCTTGGTGATTCATGTGAAGAATGTTTGGGAAATTTGGATAGAGTTTTGGCCCGATGTGAAGACACCAATCTTGTGCTAAATTGGGAAAAATTCCACTTCATGGTTGAAGAGGGCATAGTGTTGGGCCACAAAATTTCAAAGAATGGTATTGAAGTAGACTAAGCCAAGATAGATGTGATTTCAAGGCTTCCTCACCCCACTTCTGTCAAAGGGGTGAGGAGTTTTCTTGGGCATGCGGGGTTCTATTGGCGGTTTATCAAGGACTTTTCGAAGGTAGTGAATCCTCTTTTCAAGTTGCTAGAGAAAGATGCTAAGTTCGTGTTTGATGAGTAATGCATGGAGGCCTTTGAACTTCTCAAGAATAATTTGACCACCACTCCTATCATTACCGCACATAATTGGAGCTTACCCTTTGAGGTCAAGTGTGATGCTAGCGATGTTGCAGTTGGAGCGGTGTTGGGTCAACGTGTGAACAAAATGTTTCATCCAGTGTACTATATGAGTAAGACAATGAATGACGCTCAATTGAACTACACGGTGACCGAGAAGGAACTTTTAGCTATTGTGTTTGCTATGGAAAAATTTTGGTCATATCTTATGGGGGATAAAGTCATAATGCACACCGATCATGCCGCCCATAGGTATTTGATGACAAAGAAAGACTCCAAGGCAAGGTTGATGCGATGGGTGTTACTACTTCAAGAGTTTGATTTGGAGATAGTGGACTGGAAAGGTAGTGAAAAGCAAGTGGCAGATCATTTGTCCCGCTTGGAGGAGGAAGGAAGGCCATGTGATGGCCTAGAGATCAATGATACATTCCCCGATGAGCAACTACTTTCTGTGTCGATGTGTGATATGCCATGGTTTGCGGACATTGCTAATTTCCTTGTGACTGGCATCATCCCGTGTGAGCTCTCTTCTAACCAAAGGAAGAAGCTCAAACGGGACAGTCTGGACTTCTTATTGGGATGAGCCATACTTGTTCAAAATTTGCACCGACGAAGTGATCCAGAGGTGTGTACTTCAGGAGTAGAAATTTAGCATCCTAGAGGCTTGTCATTCCTCCCCCTATGGTGGCCATCATGGTGGGGTGAGGACAGCTTCGAAAGTTCTTAGTTGTGGATTTTATTGGCCAACCTTGTTCAAAGATGCAAGTGATCTAGTAAAAAGGTGTGATCAATGTCAACGAGCGGGCGTGATTTCCAAGAAAGATGAGATGCCTCTAAACACCATTCTCGAAGTAGATAGTTTTGATGTATGGGGTATCGATTTTATGGGCCCTTTTGTAAGCTCGTGTGGAAACACTTACATTCTTGTAGCAGTTGATTATGTCTCAAAATGGGTTAAAGCCGTGGCCTTGCCCAACAACGAAGCTAGGAGTGTAGTGGCATTTTTCGAAGAAGAGAATTTTCACAAGGTTTGGTACTCCTAGGGCAATCATAAGTGATGGGGGGTTCTCATTTTTTCAATAGAGCTTTCAACATTTTGCTTTCAAAGTATGGTGTCAATCACAAGGTTTCTATCCCCTATCACCCTCAAGCAAGTGGTCAAGTGGAAGTCTCCAACAGGGAAATCAAAAGCATATTGTCAAAGACGGTCAATGCAAATAGGACAGATTGGTCGAAGAAGTTGGATGACGCTCTATGGGCTTATAGGACGGATTTCAAGACTCATATTGGTATGTCTCCGTACAGGTTGGTGTTTGGGAAAGCTTACCATCTTTCGGTTGAGTTAGATCACAAGGCCATGTGGGCTTTGAGGAAGCTTAATCTTGAGTGGGATGTAGCAGCCAATCTTTGGGTTGAGCAACTCAATGAGCTTGATGAATTTAGGTTCCATGCCTACTCTAGTTCGTCCCTGTATAAGGATAAAATGAAATATCTTCATGACAAATACACTCGGGGCAAGGAGTTCAAGGTGGGCGATTTGGTGCTCTTATTCAATTCTCAACTACGGTTGTTCCCAGGAAAGCTGAAATCAAAGTGGAGTGGACTATTTGAAGTAGTGTGTGTGACCCCATTTGGTGCTATTGATTTAAAAAACAAAAATGGTGAAGTTTTTAGAGTGAATGGGCACCAGGTCAAGCATTATCTTGGGAAGTTTGATGATAGCCATGTGGTGGCTGTTGTTCATTTCAAATGATTGGATGGTAACATGCATCGTGCCGCGACATTAAATCAGGCGCTTCTTGGGAGGCAACCCATGTGTTTTTCATTCTTGTTTTCTTTAATCTTCTTTGTAGTATAGGATTGATTTTTGGGCTAACTGGTTGTGAGATGTTACAGGATTGAGTTGATGCAGTGCAGAACATAATTGAAAAAATACACAGGTCTCTAAAGTTGCCAGTGTGGCCACACTACCATTTTGTGCAGTCCGCACTGGCAGAGGGTGAATAAGTTAACTCTCTGAAGTTTGCCATCGCAGCCGCAGTTGATTTTGTGCGGTCCGTGGTGGACCACTGCGGCTGCGGTTCATTTTGTGTGGACCGCAATGGGTTGCTAGGTTGAACTGGAACAAGATAGCCCAGTACAGATCGCGGTCCGTACTGACGATGGTGAAACAACGTTGTAAGCAACCGGGCAGAGGAGAATTCCCGGGGAGGGAAGAAGAAGATGATAAAACTCACTCCCCAAGCTCGAGAAAAAATAAAAAGGACCAGAAAACTAATCAAAGCTGCAGATAGAGCTGCTTCCCATTCCTCGGGGAGTGAGTATCAACCATCAAGGGAGATTTCTTCAGACTCCATCCCAGAATACATGGAAGACTGGCCGGAGAGACCTAGACTAAGAGACACTCCACCATCACCAACTGCCCAAGTACCAACTAATGTCATTTTTGAGTCGTCTAAGGGCTCAACAGCAGGTAGTGGGGAATACTCCACCTCTCATACAGCTTCATTATCTGGAGAGGGTGTAGTAGGTGCAGATGAGGAAGTTGATAAAGATGAGGAAGTTGCAGAAGGAGGATAACCAAGGGTTGGGGTGTTGATAGAACAAGGAGGCCGGAGGTTTGGCGAGATAGGTTTGTGAGTGAGGTGGCATACCAGAAATTTAGGGAGTGGTGGTCGGTGAGAAAATTGATTCCAGAGAGGAGCTTCATTGATAGAGATCTTTTACCCCACAACCCTAATGTGCAAAGACTTAAGACTAGAGTGGGTTGGGAACATTTTATAGAGGAGTGTGTAGATTCTAACGAACACATGGTCAAGGAGTTTTACTGCAATGTAGCCCACATCAAAAAGGGCTCCAAAGTGACCAAGGTTCGTAATAAAACAGTGTTGCTTGGAGGGAAATACCTCAACAAATACCTTGGCTTCAATGAGGAGGATAAAACTTTGTACATAGCGAAGTTGGAGATGGGCGAGGAGGTTCATCCCTGGCTAGCACAGTACCTAGCAATCCCAGGTACCACCCCTGGCTGGTTGACTGTTGGAGTCAAGATATTAAGACGGACATTGAATTTTGAAGCACGGGGGTGGGAGACTTTTTTGTGTAGTTGGTTGGACCCCACGACACATGATAACACCCTTCCTCTTTCTCGGGCTGTGTTAGTGGCTTCCATTATGGCAGGGTACCCCATCAATGTGGGGAATATGCTGTCGAGGATTATCTCCACCGTGGGTGCGGAGCATGACCGGAACTATCCTTTCCCCAGAACCCTCACTATGTACTTTCGGGATTTGAAGGTGGACAAAAAGCCCTACGACGTCAGTGTCAAAGCAAAGGCCCCCTTCTCTTGGTACAGCATGCAAGGGGATGAGCAAGAGTTTCAAAGGTGCAGCTACTGCTTCAATTGGCCAGTCTGAAGAGCCAGTTGTGGTAATGGCTCCTGCTGAGTCTACTTCCACATCCACAGATATTTCTCCCGGTCCATCCACATCCTCTACCATTCCTGTTGATCCATCTACCCCAGCAGGCCCGGAGATTCCATCTTCCCGGCCCATCCCATTACTGCCCACCGACCGAGCCAGGCTCTTATCATTATCAACAACTGGATGTCCACAGCATCATCCAAGTTGTCTATCTTGACTACCACTGTAGAGGATCAGTCGGCACCTCCAGCCCCACAAGTGCCCCAGTCGATTGAGGATGCACTCAAGGAGATGTTAGAAAATTAGAAGAAGATCCTCGACAACCAGAAGAAGCTTGCTGAGGCAGTTGATTCACATAGAAAAGCTCTCAAGGAGCTTGCTAAGGAGCATAAGAAGCTAAGGAAGACACGGGCCTCCAAGGAGTCCGTGAAGGAGCTGCGTGCAGATGTTGACAGACTGAAGGCAGATCAACTGCCTTAGACTTATTGCTTGAAGACCCAGTTCCAGCAGCTCACCCATAGCTGGAGCAATCATAGAGGCCTCCGAAGAGGAGGAGGATGATTCCTAGAGCTGATGATGTTGTCATCCAGTTGGCGGACCCACCAGAGACTTCGTCCAGTCAGCCACAGGATGTACCAGTTCCAGAGCCTGTCCAGGTCCAGGCCCATATCCCAGTAGCAGAGCAGCATACCACAAGGGACCAGTCAGAGGTTTCCAAGCACACAGAGGACCCAGGGACCACTCAGGAGCCCATGCAGACAGACAGGCCTTAGAGAGTCTTTTATATCTTTTCCCTCTTATTTTTGATGCTTTATTTGGACTAGTTGGCATTGGGGACAATGCCAGTTTTCATTTGAGGGGGTAGGCCCAACATTTTGGATGATTGTATATATTTAACATTCTTATGATTTCTTTATCTTTTTATTTTTGGTCTGTATATAATTCTGATATTTCGTTACATTTATCGCATTTTGATTTCATTTTGGTTATATATATAAAGTTACATCTCATTGTATATATTCATCCCATCCATTGTATATTCAAATCCCCTCTTGTATATATTCATCCCATCCATTGTATATTCAAATCCCCTCTTGTATATATTCATTCTATTTTTCGCAAAAAATTTTCGTTTTTAGCTTCTTATTTGTGATTTGTAGTTTGCAATAAGCCTTTGATTTTCTGAATGCCACGGTTCTTTCCAAAGGCGGAGTGTTGTGTGAACCGGGTGGATCTTCCCAATGATAGATGGCGTGACAACCTTCTTAAGGGTTTGAGTCCATTTTTTTATTTTTCTTTTTGGTTTTTAGTAGTTAGTAGTTAAGGGTGCCTTAAGCAAAGCTTCACTTGGGTCTAGCACATTTGCCTTTGATCTTATGGTCAAAAATAAATTATTGTGTTTAGGATGGTGAAAGTTGTAACCTTGAGACTCTTGAATTGGCCGATAATCATCAAGTGGTTTTTCGGGACCATTGTGTGATCAAATCGTATCTAAGGTCGTTGTGGGCCCCCGACACTATGCCTTTAGCAATCCCTTAGCTTGTGTGGTGAGTAATTGAATTGCAAGTCCAAGTCCCGAGCCATTGGTCTAGAACTTGCCCTGAATGTTTGTTGAGGCGAATCCTAGGTGAATTTTGACTTAAGACATGATTATAGGCTCTCCTTGATCCAAATGATAGTTTGAACAATTCCATAGCCTACCAATGATAAGATCCCTAGTTAACCCTTTTGAGCCTTAGAACTTTTTCTTTCAAGAACCATGATACAAGCCTATACCCGTTCTAAAAGATACCTTCTCTTGGCACCCAATCTTTCCTTTAACACATGGAGAAAGTATAAGTTTGGGGGGAGAGACGAGAATTGCAAGAAAGTGGTAAAAAGGCACAAAAATGAAGAAAAGAAAAGGCAATGAAAAAGAAAGAAAAGCAAAAAGACAAAAAGAATGTTCAATGTGAAAAGGAATAAAAAGGGATTCAAGAAAAGCAATGAATGAAAGGCGTGGAAAGTTGAAAAAGGAGAAAAGGTTTGAAAAGCACAAGAAAGAGTGACATTGTGTCTCTCTAACCCCTTAAAAAGAAGTGAAATTACTCAAAGAGTCAAGTGAATGGATGCCAAATGAATCAAAAGAAGTGCTCAAGGGAAGATGGAACCTACTTAGACCAAAACATTTCCTACCCTGTACCAAAAGCCTTCACAATATCTCCACAAAAGCCCTATATGATCTTGAGTTGAATGAAACCTACATTAGTGGATACTCATATAAGGGGTAAGCATATGGTACCTAGAGCCGGACTGTGGCTTTTTTGAGAGAGATGAGTGAATTCTCATTATCCTCGTTCTGAGTGCCACTATTCTAAAGGTGAGGTTTGCTTAGGGAGAGTTGAGGATGTGTGAGTTTGGGTTCCACAATGACCAAAGTAATGGAAAAGAGTTCTTTGATGTGTTGAGTCAACTCTTGATGCTCTTGTGTCGCACTTGATCCATGGTTGTTCAAAGAGTAAATGTTGTTAATGGTTCATTTGTATTGAGGGCAATTGTTAGTCCCAATTGATGCTAGTTGAGGTTGCTTTAGGACAACTGAAAATTTCTTGGATTTTTCCTTAAGGGGTGGGTCTTATTTTGTTTGCTTGAGGACAAACAAAAGCTTAAGTTTGAGGAGTTGATAACTAGGGATTTTGACGCATTTTATACTCCTTCTTGCTAATGTTTTGATCAAATATTCATACAAAATAACCCTAAAAGGCTCACTGTGATGACCCAAAGGGTCATCACCTATTTTAATTGAATTATGTGTCTCCGAGGCCTTGAAAACCTCATTTAGAGTTGCCTCAATTTGCGTGCACAGTCCGGTCGCATAGCCCGAAAGCTTAAATATGAAATTTTGGTGAAAAATGCTAGGTTTTGATGTTAAAATGAATAAATTTGACTTTGGTCAACATTTTGGGTAAACGGACCCGGACCTGTGATTTGACGATCCTCGGAATCGAATTCCGAGGTCCCGAGCCTGAGAAATGAATTTTTAAAGGAAATTATTTTTCTGAAATTGTTAAGGAAAATTGTGACGACCCAAAGGGTCATCACCTGTTTTCCTCATCTGTTCCGTGCTTCCGAGGCCTTGAAAAACTCATTTTCTATTGCCTCGATTTGCGTGCACAGTCCGGGCGCGTAGCCGGAAAGCTTTTATGTTGAAATATGTGGAATCTATGAAAATTTTGAAGAATTTTGATATTAATATGATTATAGTTGACTTTGGTCAACATTTTTGGTTAACGGACCCGGACCCGAGATTGGATGATCCCGGAAGGTCCATAGAAAAATATGGGACTCGGGCATGTGCCCGGAGTCGAATTCTGAGGTCTAGAACCTGAGTAAAAGAATTTTTCTGTTAAATTATTTTCTGAAATTATTAAGGAAAAATGAAAATGAAAATGAAAATGAGTTAGAAAATATAAGTATTGGGCTCGTATTTTGGTTCCGACGCTCGGTACAGGTCATAAATATTGGTTAAGCGCTTCCTGTAAAGTTTGGTTGAAAACGAACGTCGTTTGACGTGTTTCGGACCTAAATAGCTAAAGTTAAGGTTTATGAACTTTGAAATGAAAAGTGATGATCTTGGGGTTTAATTCATTGAATTTGATGTTATGTTAGCGATTTGATCGCTCGAGCAAGTTTGTATGATGTTTTTGAGTCAGTGTACATATTTGGTTTGGAGCCCCAAGGGCTCGGGTGAGTTTCGGATAGGTATCGGGGTGGTTTTGAACTTAGAAAAAATTGCAGAAAATCTGCAGCAGACATTTCTTCATCTCGTTCGCGTCTCTCTGGTCGCGTTAGCGATGCCCTCTTGTCCCCCTTATTCGCGTTCGCGATCCTCACATCGCGTTCGCGTACAACAAACCCTGGACCCCAGTATATTTCTTTACGCGTTCGCATGAAGGCTCCCGCGTTCGCGGAGCTTGGCTTGTTTCTTCTATGTGTTCGCGTAAGGCCTCACGCGTTCACGTAGGCCAACTGTGAATCCCCCAATTTTTCTTCTACGCGTTCACGACTTGGTCCACGCGAACGCGATGCCCATTCTGTGAAACCCTTCGCGAACGCGACACTGTGTACGCGAACGCGAAGGGCAATTTCGCCCAGTGATTTTAAAAGCCTAAAACAGTAGCTATTACGGTATTTTCACACTTTTCTCTCACGAACCCTTCTCTCAAACCCTCCATTGACGAGTCCCAAGCTTCCTCTCCTCCATATTTCTTTGGATAAGTTTTCTTAATATCGTTTCCTCGTTATTTCATCATCATAAATCAAATTCTTAGGCCTAAACATGAGAAAATAGGTAGAAGATTAGAG
>MU712309.1:37941-48538 GCA_026770625.1 Nicotiana glauca
CAGGCCGAAGTCCCTTTCCTTTATTTCAGTTTGTTTTCATTGTTCCGAAACAGACTTATGTATTTTTATTCATTCAGATTGGTTGTAGTATTCTATAGTAGTCCGTGAGCTAGTGACACCAGGTTTTGGGGTAGAGATGTGTTTTTTTTTATTTGAAATTCCGCATTGTTATTTTATTTGGTTAAACTTAAAAGTCTTCCGCATTTATTTAATTGTTGATAGTATTTTATTGGTGATGTTGATAGAGGATGTGTAATGTTTGGCTGGCCTAGCTCCGTTAGTAGGCGCCATCACTATGCCCAATGGTCGGATAAATCCGGGTCGTGACAAAATTTGAAATGAAATTTGATTAGAACGTGTTGGTATCGGGCCCGTATTTTGGTTTTGGCACCCGGTACAGGTCTTATATATGATTTAAGATGTTTCTGTAAAATTTGGTTAAAAACGGACGTCGTTTGACGTGATTCAGACTTAAAGTTCTAAATTTGAAACTTGATGAAGTTTGACAAAAATTCTTGATTTTGAGGTTTGATTCTTTGTTTTTGAGGTTATTTAAGCGATTTGATCGCACGAATAAGTTCGTATGATGTTGTTGAGTTAGTACAAGTGTTTGGTTAGGAGCCCCGAGGGCTCGGGAGTGTTTTGGAGGTGTTTCAGAATGGTTTTAGCCTTGTAAAAGTTGCAGGTTTTCTGCAGTCAGTGCACAGGGAATTTGTTCTTCGCGTTCGCATGGTCTCAATCGCAGGTGCACAGTTTCTTCATCGCGAACGCGAGCACTAGGATGCGAATGCGAAGCTGAGGGGGGAGACCATTCGTGAACGCGTAAGGTTGAGGGGGAGAGGTCACCAGTTAGTGTATCGCGAACGCGACCACTGGTCCGCGAATGCGAGGCTTGAGAAGCGGACACTTTGCAAACGCTACCCTATGAAAGCGAACGCGTAGGCTTAACCAGCCGACCCATCGCGCATGCGAGGGTCCTGTAGCGAACGCGTAGAGTTAATTCGCCCAGTTATTTTAAGTCCCAAAAACAGAACCATTACGGGAGTTCACCAAAATTTCACAAACTCTTTCTTCTCCAAAGTTCTAGGGCGACTTTTGAAGCATTCTTTCACCACAAACTCTTGGGCTAGTAATCTTTAACTTATTTCCTTCCATTTTCATTGACATCTATTGATATTCTAGGGCTAAAACATATGATTGAGGGTAGAAAATTAGGGATTTGGGTAGAGTTAGGGCTTTTTGATTTTTCTTGATGTAGACCTCGTTTTGGGGTCAAATTTCAAAACAAATTGTATATTCGGGCTCGTGGGTGAATGGGTGATTTGATTTTGGTCCGAACCTCGTATTTTGACCAAGCGGGCCCGGGGTCGATTTATGGGTTTTTGGGGGCAAAAAATGATGGGAAAGCTTATAATTAGGCATTGGGTTCGCATTGTTTAGCATTTATTGATGTATTGAATTCATTTATGTATAGATACAATAGATTTGGAGCCAAATTTCAGAGGAAAAGCGGTAATTGAGGAGTGAATTGGCCGTGGAAGTTTGAGGTAAGTGTTTGGTCTAACCTTTGCTTGAGGGATTAGGAGTTGAGTCATATTTGCTACTTGTTTCTTGTCGAGTATGACGTATAGCATGGTGACGAGTATCTATATGTCGGTGTCGAGCATGACCGTGAGTCTTAAATTGATACTTGTTGTACTCTTGAATGATACTATGGTTGCATTAGTGATTAAATCCGTGGCATTGTGTAAAGACTTAGTTGGTTTTCGTGGTAATTACCTATGAGTTAGAAATGGTGAAAGTTGAGATGATAGGAGTTGAGTTGAGATTGGTTATAGCTTCTTCTCCCTTGTTGTACGTATATATTTGTACTGTTGAGTTCCCTTGTCGGGCTAGTAAAATTTATGGTAAAACCTTTACCGGGACAGTTGTTATGATCTCTGTAAGTTGTGTACTTGGAACGGGTTGCACGCCGCAATATTCTTTTATTGTATATATATATGTGGATCGGGTTGCACGCCGCAACATATATTATATTGGATGGGGTTGCGCGACGCAACATGTATTATATTGGATCGGGTTGCACGTCGCAACACTTATTATACTGGATCGGGTTGCACGCCGAAACAACTATATATATATGGATCGGGTTGCGCGCCGCAATAGTAGTACTATTATATTGTTTGGATACTGTACTGTTCTTTCATACTTATTGAATTTCTGTTAGGTTGGTATTATTTCCCCGAAGCATGTGCCCGCTCCCTTTTTAAACTACTCTTTACTTGTTTATTCTTTCGTCATATATTATAGAACTGCATAGCTTTATCTGGAGTCTGGTTCTAGCCTCGTCACTACCTCACCGGGGTTAGGCCAGACACTTACCAAAATATAGGGTCGGTTGTACTGATACTACACTCTGTACTTACGTACAGATATCGGAGAAGCTTACGGTGCACAGCAGTAGTCCGGGAGCCGGCCTTCAGTCCACGAGATCCTGAAGTAGTCCTGCTGGCGTCCGCATGCCTGGTATCTCTTTTATCTACTTTGATGCACTGTTTCCTTTTGTATCCGAAACAGACTTTATTTCTTGTTTCAGACAGTTGTATGTAGCACTCTTAGATAGTCCGTGAATGTTGTGACACCAGTTCTGGGTAGAGGCATATGTGGATTTTCTTATTATTTTGGTTTATTTCATTTAAGTCTTCCGCTAAATTATGAATTCCACTGTTGTTTAATTATTTATTTCCTGTTAATTTAATTGGTAAAAAATGGATTTAAAACAAAGGTATTTATGGATTCTAAATGTGTGGCTTGCCTAGCTTCTACGAGTAGGCGCTATCATGACTCCCGAGGGTGGGAATTCCGGGTCATGACAAGTTGGTATCAGAGCTCTAGGTTACATAGGTCTCACAACTCACGAACAAGCTTAGTAGAGTTTGAGGGATCGATACGGAGACGTTTGTATTTATCCCCCAGAGGCTACAATGAGCAGTCTGAGCCCCAGGCAGCTCTCACTAGGGGCAGAGGGCGAGGGCGAGGCTGTGCTAGAGGTCGAGGTAGGGGCAGAGCTCAGCCCCAAGCAGCAGCACCAGTGGTGGAGCCTCAGGTTGATTTTGACGAGGAGGTTCCGACCCCAGCAGTTCCGGTGGGCCCAGCTCAGGTCCTAGAGGGGTTTATTGCTACCCCTGTTCTTCAGGACGCTCTAGTCCGATTGGTGGGCCTCGTGGAGAGTGTCACCCGAGCAGGTTTGCTTCCTGTAGCACCAACTACTTCTCAGTATGGAGGAGGAGCCCAGACTCTTGCTACTTGTACTCCGGAGCAAGAAGCTCCCCAGATTCAGACTCCAGCAGTTCAGCCTGTTGGAGCAGTTCAGACGGGCACAGTAGCTCAGACCGGCAATGAGGCAGCCATGTTTGCCGATGCTTTATGGAGGCTGGATAGGTTCACCAAGCTTTTCACTTCTACATTCAGCGGTGCATCTATTGAGGATCCCCAGGATTATCTGGATAGTTGCCACGAGGTTCTTCGAAACATGGGGATTGTTGAGACCAATGGGGTCGATTTTGCTACATTTCGTCTGTCTAGGTCCGCCAAGACTTGGTGGAGGGATTATTGCCTAGCTAGACCAGCAGGATCACCAGCCTTGACATGGGAGCAGTTCACACAGCTATTTCTGGAGAAGTTTCTCCCCATTACTCAGAGAGAGGCCTATCGAAGGTAGTTTGAGCGCCTCCGGCAGGGTTCCATGACGGTCACCCAGTATGAGACCAGGTTTATTGACTTAGCTCGCCATGCTCTGGTTATACTCCTGATAACTAGGGATTTTTATGTGTTTTATGCTCCTTCTTGCTTACGCTTTGATTATAAATTGTTACAAAATAGTCCCAAAAGGCTCATAAGTTGTGCTTGATTGCAGGTTTGATCGACAAAGTGACGAAATGTAAAAATTCAGCTCAAAAGGAGTGAAACCTGCTCAAGTATCAAAGACAAGGCCAACTCAGGACAAATAGGCCTAGTGCAGCCGCATTACACTTTGTGCGGTCCGCACTAGGGATCAAAGAGCATAATTCAAAGCATAAAACCTAGTGCGGTCGCAGTCCAATCTGTGCGGTCCGCACTAAGTAGATTCAAAGAGATGGAAATCAAGGCTTCAAGCAACGCGGCCGCACTCCATATTGTGCGGTCCGCGGTGAAGGCTCCGCGGCCGCACTACCATTATGTGCAGTCTGCGAAAGAGAAGTTCAGAGAGGTGAAAATTGCCCTGGTTCCAGCTGTGCGGTCCGTGGTCATATTTGTGCGAACCGCATTCGAGACCTTCGTGACCGCGGTCCATTCTGCGCGGTCCGTGGAGCCCAAGTTGAGAGAGCCAAGATTTGAATTCCAATAGCCTAGTGCGGCCCGCACTGACCCCGCAGGGGTATTTTTGTCCAGTTTTTCCAGCTTAGTATAAATAGAACATTTTGCCATTTTTTAAGGCATCAGTTAATTCAAGACTTTGAGTTGAGCTCGTGAGACTCATTTTGTAGCCAATTTTGGGCACTTTAACTTAGTTTAACAATAGATTCTCTTGTATTTACTTCAGTGTTTAATTAATATGTCTTCTTCTTCATCTATTTCTCTATTTTCTTGTTCAAGCATGAGTAGCTACACCCATTAGCTAGGGTTGTGGCTCAACCCTAGTGTGGGTAATTGATGGGTGTTGTGATTTAAGGTTAGATTGACTATGGGTATTTGTATTTGGGTCAATTTTATGGTTTAATTTATGAATTGGTAGTTGCAAACACTAGTTTGTGCTAAGTTTATTTGGCTCTTCTTGAGAGAGAGAGCCTAAGTCTCCAAAAATTAACCCAATAAGGAATTGGGATGGACTCAAAAGAATTGATAGTCCCAATTAAAGGGTTAAACCTCAAGAGAGTAATTACCCGATTTGAAACCTGGTTGTTTGAGCTAATTTGCCTACCCATTTGGTCTCGAGAGAGTCAATTGGGCAAAATCACTCTCTATACCGAGAGGTGTGAGAGTGGGTAAAATTGTGCAACGGTTATACATATTTCCCCAATCATGTCAATCAAAGCCTTAGAAGCAATTACCCGTTAATTGGCCACCTAGGTAAAAGTCATACCCAGTGCCCTTTAATCCATTAGATACAAATCTTAGCAATCATCTCTTAGCGTAATCTAGTTTCAATTCTAATTAGTAGTTTATAATAGAAAAACCCAAAAAATGTTGGAAGTGACATTTGGAACAACTACACGATTCTAGTCTAGACAGATACCCAGCACCAATTTCTATCTCTCTGAGGAATTCGATCCCGACCCTCATATCGGGTAAAAGCTATTGCGACCCTCTCTTCCTACTTTGTAGTAGTGTGGAGTTGGCAGCGATCACTTTTTGTGCAGGAGTTCAAAGAAGTAAAGAAGAACGAGTGAAATGGCTATGTCGAACAAAGAAGGATGTTTCCCACAAAGGAACCACCTATAGGAAGCACGGTATACAAGGAAAGCTACATCAGCAAATCAGGATTAACTCCGTGAAAGTTGGGATATCAACTTTGCCATAACAAAGTGAAGATTTGAAGTGATCCGTGATTGACAAAATTACGGAGAATAATAAAAGCCAGAAGATCCGGTCAGTGATCAAGCTTGGAAGGTCCAACGATCAAGGAGAAGATCCGGCTAGTAGTCGAGTTTGCAAGGTCCAACAATCAAGCAGAAATCTTGCTGATTCCATTGTCTGACGAAGGAAAAAATCTCAAGGAGCAACGGATAATTCCTTATTCTTGGAAAGAATCTATTCTTTCCAAGGATCAAAACCCTTGGGTTGACAAGCCTCCACCACTTACCTTTGTATAAATACACTGAGAAACATCATCCCCAATATACTTTGAACGCACCAAAATAACTCTCTTCTTTCTACTGTAAACAAGCATAGTAGCCTACTTAGATCTGCTGTGTAATAAGTCGGAGATAGAAAGAGGGCATACAACTGGTAAGGCATTGTATCAAACGAGTGCTAGAAAATCTGAGCGATATACATCACAACTGTACTCGAGAGAAAATTCATTTGCTTGAAGAGAAATCCCTTGCAACCCAAAGGGACTAGATTAGGATTTACATTGAATTCGAACCAGTATAAAATTCATGGTGTCTTTAATTCCTGCATTTACTTTCTGCATATTATCTCTAACTGTTATCTTTGCACGATTTCCATATTTAGTCGACTACTAAAGTTTTAATTCAACTTAATATCGATTAATTTCAATTAGAGACAATTCACCCCCCTCTTGTACTTTCAATTGGTATTAGAGCAAAGCTCACATTTTTATTTTCTGCTTAACAGCTTGTGAGAAAAAGATCATGGCAAATCATGTTATCATATGAGCTCTGTTTCAGGAAGGAACCTCACAAGTAAGGCCACCTTACTTCAATGGACAACACTTCTCCCACTGGAAAATTCGAATGGAAATCTTCACCAAGGCATATGACATCAAGGTATGGAGAGTTATCAAGAAGGGAAACTACCCACTTCCTGCCAGCACTCCACCACTCGCTGATCCTGACGATATAGATTCATACACAAAGGAACAACTGGAAGCCGTTCAAATAAATCACAAGGCAAAAATCTGCTTCACAATGCAATAAGTGGTAAAGAATATGAGAAAATATCTAGTTGTGATACAACCAAAGAGATGTGGGACAAACTCGAGGTTACCTATGAAGGTACCAGCAAAGTAAAAGAAACTCATATCAATATGCTGGTTCACGACTATGAATTGTTCTCAATGAAGGAAGGAGAATCCATCGAAGAAATGTTTGCCAGATTCAGTAAGATAATCAGTGACTTGAAAGCATTTGGCAAACCATACACCAGTGGCGACCAGGTTAGGAAAATTCTCAGAAGTCTACCAACCACTTGGCAGACTAAAGTTGTCACCTTCAAATCTCAAGATCTTAACAAGTTATCTTATGATGAACTACGAGGAGAGCTCATTGCCTTTGAAAGAACTCACCTGAAGAATACAAATTAAGAGGAGAAAAAGAAAATTGTTGCATTCAAAACCACTATTGAGTCGACTGAAAAAATGAAATTGATGATCCTGAAGCTCTACAAGAAGAAATTGCTATGATGTCTAGAAACATAGATGGACTAATGAGAAGATATAGAAATACTAAGAAAGGAAGATTTTCATCAAGAAGATCTAGGCAACACAATGAGCAAGACAAGAACGACGGAAAATGCTATGAATGTGGAAAATTTGGACACATCCAAGCAGAATGTCCAGAACTAAAAAGGAAGATCTCTAGAGGATTCAACAAGAACAAATCATTTGGCAGCTGGAGCGATGAGGATGACTCAGATCATAAAGAAATAGCAAATCTCTGCTTTATGACTATTCTAGAAAATGAGATCAACAAAACTTCAGGATGCTGGACAGATGAAGATGATTCAGACAATGAAAACTGTTTTATGGCAAGAGGAGAAACTAGCGAGGTAAGATCTTATGATTGTGAAAGATGTAATGAATTGCAGGACATTCTTGATTCCACCTTAAAAGAGTCTCAAAAGATGATGAATGAGCTTAAGAGACTCACTAGGGAAATCAAAGACTGGAAACTCAAACATGAAGTATGTGAAATTGAAAAAGATGTACTTCAAGAGGAGTTTGAGGAATTGCAAATGCAGCTTAACAGCTTGCGCAAATCCACCAGTTACAGTTCTATTAGGTCAAACCAGACGACTTACAAGTCAACTGGAAAAGAACCAATCAAAACTAAATCGACCAATCGGTCAGACCAGTCGACTTACAAGTCAACTGGAACGGAATTAGTTAATCTCATGATAGACAATTCCAACACTTATGGAAGACCTGAAAACAAGTCTGAGGCTAAATGTCATTACTGTAATAAAAGTGGGCATAAATACTGTAGTTGTCACTTTCATTAATTTCGTATGTCTGGATGGGTTTGGAAACCAAAAAATTCTGAACCCAGTAACACTAACTCACCAGGACCCAAGCAGGCTTGGGTACCTAAAAGAAAGTGATAATTATGTTTTGCAGGAACACCACAGAGTAAGCCACAAAGGAAAATGGTATCTAGATAGTGCGTGTTCCAGTCACATGACAGGTGACAAAAATCTTTTCAAAGAGGTTACAAAGATTGATGGAGGAAGCGTCAAATTTGGAGATGATTCAAGAGGCAAAATAGTTGGCACTGGAACTATTCCCTTTAACAACAACTGTGACATTGCTGAAGTGTATCTTGTCGATGGACTAAACTACAATCTCCTCAGCATAAGTCAACTTTGTGACTCAGAATATGAGGTAAAATTTAAGAGAACAGGTTGTGCCATCGAAGACGAATTAGTCTTTTGCAAGAGGATTGAAAGAGAAAAAGGTTACCTGATCTCAAAAATCCAAAGTGATCATGGAGGCAAATTTGAAAGTAAGGCATTTGAAGACTTCTGTGGCAATCAAGGCTACACTCACAATTTCTCCGCTCCACGCTCACCACAGCAAAACGGAGTTGTGGAAAGAAAGAACAGAACTCTTCAGGACATTGCAAGAACCATGTTGTTAGAGCAGTCACTTCCAAATCACTTCTGGGCTGAAGGTGTAAGTACTGCATGTCACATTCTCAACCGATGTCTCATTAGGCCTATTCTGAAGAAGACTCCCTATGAACTCTGGAAAGGTAAACGTCCGAATATCAGTTATTTTCATCCATTTGGAAGTAAGTGCTTCATTCATAATAATGGTAAGGACAATCTTGGAAAATTCAATCCAAGAAGTGACGAAGGTATTTTTCTCGGTTATTCATTAAATAGCAGATCATTTAGAGTTTATAATAAATGTACTTTATGCGTAGAAGAATCTGTCCATGTTATATTCGATGAAAATAATCCCATGGTCGAGAAAGGAACTAAAGCAGGTGATGAAGATAAAACCTAAGAAGCTCAAGATAAAGAAAAATCACAGGAGTCAACTAATCTCGTAGATGTGATTGAATCGACTGATCAGGTCAGCAGCAACTCTCCTGAACCACGGACGGAGTCGACTACAAGTGTTGTCCGACTAAATGAATGGAAAAGTGAACCTGAATATCCACAGAAATATATTATAGGAGATCCGAACGAAGGAATAAAAACCAGGGCTGCCATAAAAAAGAAAGCAAATATTGCTCTGATTTCTCAAATAGAACCAAAAAAGGTAGAGGAAGCATTGAAGGATTCGAGCTCGATAAAAGCCATGCAAGAGGAACTAGATCAATTCAGCAAGAATCAAGTATGGAAGTTAATGCCCAGACCTGATAATGCATCTGTCATCGGGACAAAATGGGTATTAGAAATAAATTGAATGAAGAGGGACAAGTCATAAGGAACAAAGCTAGATTAGTCGCTCAAGGTTACTCACAACAAGAAGGAGTCGACTATGATGAAACCTTTGCCCCAGTAGCTCGACTGGAGTCTATACGAATCCTGCTAGCTTATGCATCATTTAAAGGATTCAGCTAGTTTCAAATGGATGTCAAAAGTGCTTTTTTGAATGGATTCATCAAAGAAGAAGTCTTTGTAAAACAACCCTCAGGTTTTGAAGACTCAAAATTCCCATATCATGTGTACAAGCTCACCAAGGCACTGTATGGACTGAAACAGGCTCCACGTGCCTGGTATGACAGGTTAAGTACTTTCCTTGTTGATCATGGGTTCACTAGAGGTAAAATCGATACTACTCTATTCATTAAATGATCATCATAAGGTAATCTTATCATTCAAATTTATGTTGATGACATTATCTTTGGTAGTGCTAACTCTCTTATGTGCAAGGAATTTGCAAGTCTTATGCAAAGCGAGTTTGAAATGAGCATGATGGGTGAACTCACTTTTTTCCTTGGGCTTCAAATTCAACAAACCGAAGAAGGAACTTTCATCTGTCAAACCAAATATACAAAGGAGCTGATTCAGAAATTTGGTATGAGCAATCCAAAATCAATTGGCACGCCAATGAGTCCAACTACAAATTTAGATAAGGATGAACAGGGTACTCCAGTTGATGAAACCAAATACAGCGGAATGATTGGATCACTACTGTATCTGACAGCAAGTCGACCAGATATAATGTTCAGTGTTTGTAAATGTGCCAAGTTTCAGTCGGCTCCCAAGGAGTCACATTTAACTGCTGTAAAAAGAATTATTCGATATCTTATTGGCACAGTTTCTCATGGATTATGGTATCCTCGCTCTAACTCATTTAAATTAGAAGGTTTCTCAGATGCAGATTTGGCAGGTTATAAGGAAGACAGGAAAAGCACGAGTGGCACTTGTCAATTACTAGGAAAGGCCTTAATATCCTGGAACAGTAAAAAGCAAGCATCAGTCGCCCTGTCCACTACTGAAGCTGAATATATTGCTATTGGTCAATGTTCTGCACAACTTCTATGGATGTCTCATCAATTGGGTGACTATGAACTTTCCTTTAAACCTATACAAATCTTTTGTGATAATTCAAGTGCAATTTGTCTTTCAAAAAATCCTGTGCATCATTCTAGAGCAAAGCATATTGACATAAAGCATCATTTTATTAGAGATCATGTTCTTA
>MU712309.1:48577-69696 GCA_026770625.1 Nicotiana glauca
CCTGAGGATTTTGAAATTTCCTTTGACCAGGCCAAACAGTGCATTGCTGAAAATCCCTCTGAAAACCTTCCGAATCAATTAGGGCCAAGTGATGTAAGCTTTGAAACTAGGGTTCTCGCACACATTGTTGCAACCACTCTTCTCCCCAGAACTGGTTCTTTCTCAACTTTCTCTCAAAGGGACACTTTCTTTGTGTATTGTCTCATCACCCAACTCAAACTCAAGTTGTCCTCCTGGGTCATCAACTTTATGATTGAGAGTGCAGAAGATCCCACTAGTTTACCTTTTGGTATGGCCATTACCCATATCCTGGAAGCCCATCAAATCCCTCTTTCTGACTACACTTTTGTCTCTGTTTCCAAGTCCTACAATTCTAGAGCCTTCTCTAGTATGGGGGTATGTGAGTGTCAAGGGCGCCTGGGTTAAGAAGGGAGAGAGTGAAGTCAAACAGACACCTGTGGATTCCAAACCTTCATCTGCTGTTCCGCCTTCTCTTATTAGCTCTGATCTGAGTGAGGAGCTTAGCACCATTAACTCCCAACTCTTAGACATAAAGACTCTCCTGAATGCTACTCAGTCGACTGTGGATGCTATTCATGCTATTTCAAAAGAAACTGGGTCTGATGTGTCTAAAATCCGAGTGGCTGTGCAACGGGCAAGGGAGAATGCGGTTAAGGCCTTCAAGGAGGTTCATGATAGGCTTGATGATTTGCACTGCTGCAAACACAAGCTTTGGACAGCTGAAGGACGCGATCTGCAACACTCTTACTTACTTCCTGCGCCGTTAAATGTGGATGTGCATTACAAACAATTTTTTTTGTCTTGGTTTTGTTTTGGGCTGTGCCCTTGGATGTTTTCTTGGATGATTTTTTTTGACTACCCCTCCCTCTTTGCTGATGTCAAAAAGAGGGAGAATGTATATATCTCTTTGGGACTATCTATTATGACAGTCTATGCAGGTTCAAGCATAGACCGTTTTGGTCTGAAATGATAATATGTGCAGGTTAAGTCGACTATGCTAAATGGCATAGATGGTACTCTTTATTCTTTGAACAGGATATAATAAGTGCAGGTTAAGTCGACTATGCTACATAGCATAGATGGTACTCTTTATAGTATGTGCAGGTGCATAGATGGTACTCTTTATTCCTTGTACAGGATATATGCAGGTACTCTTTACTCTGTGTACAGGATAAGTCAACTATTCTTTGTACAGGATAAGTCGACTATGCTACATGCATAGACTTTATATGTATTGTACCGGAACAAGTCAACAATACAGGTTACTGGTACAAGTTGACTGCACACATTGAGGGGGAGATTAAGTCCGATTGACTGCACACACTGAGGGGGAGCCAAGTCAGCTAGAGACAAACAGGAAAGTCAACTGTTGTTTACTTTCGTACATCTATGTATATTATTTTGCCATCATCAAAAAGGGGAATATTGTTAGATCATATTTTAATGATGTAATTAATATACATGTGCAGGAGTTCAAAGAAGTAAAGAAGAACGAGTGAAATGGCTGTGTCGAACAAAAAAGGATGTTTCCCACAAAAGAACCACCTATAGGAAGCACGGTATACAAGGAAAGCTACATCAGCAAATCAGGATTAGCTCCGTGAAAGTTGGGATATCAAATTTGCCATAACAAAGTGAAGATTTGAAGTGATCCGTGATTGACAAAGTTACGGAGAATAATAAAGCCAGAAGATCCGGTAAGTGATCAAGCTTGGAAGGTCCAACAATCAAGGAGAAGATCCGGCTAGCAGTCGAGTTTGGAAGGTCCGACAATCAAGCAGAAATCTTGCTGATTCCATTGTCTGACGAAGGAAGAAATCTCAAGGAGCAACGGATAATTCCTTATTCTTGGAAAGAATCTATTCTTTCCAAGGATCAAAACCCTTGGGTTGACAAGCCTCCACCACTTATCTTTGTATAAATACACTGAGAAACATCATCCCCAATATACTTTGAACGCACCAAAATAACTCTCTTATTTCTACTGTAAACAAGCATAGTAGCCTACTTAGATCTGTTGTGTAATAAGTCAGAGATAGAAAGAGGGCATACAATTGGTGAGGCATTGTATCAAACGAGTGCTAGAAAATCTGAGTGATATACATCACAACTGTACTCGAGAGAAAATTCATTTGCTTGAAGACAAATCCCTTGCAACCCAAGGGGACTGGATTATGATTCACATTGAATTCGAACCAGTATAAAATTCATGGTGTCTTTAATTCCTGCATTTACTTTCTGCATATTATCTCTGACTGTTATCTATGCACGATTGCCATATTTAGTCGACTACTAAAGTTTTAAGTCAACTTAATATCGATTAATTTCAATTAGAGATAATTCACCCCCATCTTGTACTTTCAGAGCTAATGGTTTTGGCTATATGTTAATTTAGTTTTGTGTTTTGTTCCTCTTTCCGTCTTGTTTACTAATTTTGTTTGTGTTGATTACTCAGGTACCAATGCCTCTCAATGTTAATAACCCTCTTGGCAACGTGATTGCGGGGGAGGAGGTAGATGATCTTGATCAAGATGAGGCTCCTATATTACCTCAAGCTCAATGTAGAGGCTATCAGGCCAATGCAAATGACAACAACAATATTCCAGACCCTCCTCCGCCACCGCCAAGAGTGGCTCCAAGATTCCTCCCAAATTAAGGGTATGCGAGTGCCATCGTTCCTCTCCGAATCCGGTCGGGGAACTTTCAAATAAAAAATGTCATGTTGACTTTGCTCGAGCAAAGAGGGTATTTTATGGGCGCCTCTGATCAAAATGCCTACAAGCACTTAAAGGGGTTCGTAGATATATGCTAGGGGAGCAAGTAGACGAATGTGTTCGAGAATGCACTTAGATTGAGACTTTTCCCGTTCTCTCTTCGGGGTAAAGTATTGGATTGGTTAGAAAGGCTCCCCAATCATTCCATCACAACGTGGGATGAATTGGCGGACAAGTTTATTGCAAAATTCTTTTCATCAGGACACATGGCGGCACTTCGAGATAAGATATTAGCCTTCAAGCAAGAGCCAAAGGAACCTTTGCATGAGATATGGGAGCCGTTTAGAACTATGATGAAAGAGTGCCCTAATATTGATATGACCGAAGTGATGATTCAACAAACCTTTTATCGGGGCATCAACACCACTAATCAATGCATTGTGAGCCAATTGGCCGAAGGCAACTTTATGAAGCTTCCCTAAAATGAAGCTTGTGATATTTTGGATAAAAATGGCCGACACTTCTTCGGCATGGCAAAGTAGAGCGAATGTACCACAAGGTGACCCCATAGTCATCCATTTGCACAAGGAATTGCATGATCACGGTCAAGCTATTGCCGAGCTTACTACTACTATGAATCAATTGGCGAAGGTGCAATTGCAAAAAGTTCGAAATCCTCGCCAAGTCAATTCCATGGAAGGAGTAAATATGTTTAAGAAAAGGCAAAGAGGGCAACAATATCAAGGGAATTGTGATCAATATGATGATGGTGGTGGTTTTTCAAATGAGTGTTATGATGAACCAAATGAAGAGGTACAATATGTGAACAATTTACAAGGCAATAGAGGCAACTCTTCCAACCAACAATGGCGACCCCAAGGCAATTGGGGCAATCAACAACAAAGTGGTGGTAATTGGAACAACAACAACCAAGGCGGTAATTGGGGGAACAACAATCAAGGAAACCAAGGGAATTGGAATGGTAATAATAACAATTGGAACAACAATGGTCAAGGCAGGTGTAACAACAATAGAAACCAAGGCAACTGGGGGCAAGGCTTTCAAAGGCCCCCGATGTACCAACAACCGAATAATCAGCCTTTCAATCTCAAGGGTCTAGTTCTTCGGGTAATGATATAGGAAGAATATATATGATGTTCAAACAAATGATGAAGAAGAACCAAGACTCCGATGCTCAATTGGCTTCCCACAATACCTCTATTTGAAATTTGGAGGTGCAAATAGGCCAAATCTCTCAATCATTAAAAACTCGCCCTAAGGGTGCTCTACCAAGTGATACGGTAGTGAACCCGAAGTGTGGGAACAATTATATGATGGCGGTTACAACAAGAAGCGGGAGAGGTGGTGATGTGAATGCCTCGAAAAAAAGTAAGTTGTTGATGATGATGTTGGGTTCCAAGAAGATGTGAGTCCTTTGATAATTGAAGATGTGGTTTAGAACAATGTGAACAATGAAGTGAGGATAGATATTGAGGAGGCCGAGGTGGAAACTCAAGATGCGATGAACCCGTCTAGGGAACACATGATTGACATGCCCGAGCTGGTGGTGCCCAAAGCCAATGCACCTTTGCCTAGGCCACCTCCGCCTTATTCGCAACGGTTAGCAAAGCAAAAGAGTGACAACCAATTCAAAAAGTTCATTGAAATGATGAAGATCCTTACAATCAATGTGCCTTTGGTGGAGGCACTTGAGCAAATGCTGGGGTATGCAAAGTTTATGAAGGATTTGGTGACGAAAAAGAGGTCGATGGAGTGTGAAACAATTAAAATGACTGATCAAGTGAGTGGTATCATATATTCTATGGCCCCAAAACTTGAAGACCCCGGAGCTTTTACTATCCCTTGCACTATCGGTAGTGCGGATTTTGCCAAGGCCCTTTGTGACTTGGGGGCTAGCATAAATTTGATGCCGTACTCGGTCTTCATGACTTTGAGAATTGGGCAACGTAGGCCAACCTCAATGAGACTTCAAATGGCAGATCGATCGATGAAGCGACCTTTGGGCATAATTTATGATGTGCTTTTCCGAGTGGACAAGTTTATATTACCGGCCGACTTTGTCATTTTGGATTGTGAAGTGGACTTTGAAGTCCCAATTATTCTAGAAGACCATTCCTTGCAATGGGGAAGGAATTTGTTGATATTGAAGCGGGTGAACTAACTTTCCGAGTGGGAGATAAGAAGGTAGTCTTCCATGTTTGCAAATCCATGAAGCAACCCAATAGCACCGAGGTGTGCTCATTTGTGGACATTGTCACAGCTATGATAGTGGATGACACAAGTTCTATGATTAATGTGGAGGATCCCCTTGAAGCCGTGCTTCTAAATCTTGACGTTGATGATGATGCTAGTAGAGTGGAGTGCGTCAATGCCTTGCATGGTATGGGCTCGTATCCTTATGAGCCTAGGAAATTGTCCTTGGATCTTGAAAATTGGAAAACTCCACCAACTAAGCCATCTATTGAGGAGCCACCGGTGTTGGAGCTTAAACCACTTCCTCCACACCTCAGGTATGAGTTTTTGGACTCAAATTCTACTTTACCACTTATTATTTATTCTTGCCTCACTAACCTGCAGGTAGACGCTACTTTGGCAGTTCTCAAAAGGAGGAAGAAAGCAATTGGGTGGACATTGGCCGACATTCTGGGAACAAGCCCCGCATTCTGCCTGCATAAAATCATTTTGGAAGAGGATTCGAGGCCTTTCTTAGAACACCAAAAAAGGCTCAATAAGGCAATGCAAGAGGTGGTGAAGAAAGAAGTGATCAAATGGCTAGATGCGGGTGTGGTGTATCCAATCTCCGATAGCTCATGGACTTCTCCGGTACAATATGTGCCGAAGAAAGGTGGGATGACTGTGGTGACAAATGACAACAATGAATTTATTCCCACTCGAACCATTATCGGGTGGAGAGTTTGCATGGACTACCGGAAGCTAAATAAGGTGACCTGGATGTATCATTTCTCGTTGCCGTTCCTCGACCAAATGCTTGATCGCCTTGCGGGCGTGCTTTTTATTGCTTTTTGGATGGCTACTCGAGGTATAATTAAATTTTAATTGCCCCAGAGGACCAAGAGAAGACCACATTCATATGCCTATATGGTACATTTGCTTTCTCCCGGATGCCGTTCGGGTTGTGCAATGCTCCGGCGACCTTCCAACGATGCATGATAGCTATTTTCACCGATATGGTGGAAGACATATTGGAAGTCTTTATGGATGATTTTAGTGTGGTTGGTGACTCCTTTGAAGCGTGCTTGGGTAATTTGGATAGAGTTTTGGCCCGGTGTGAAGACACGAACCTAGTGCTCAATTGGGAAAAATGCTATTTCATGGTTGAAGAAGGTATACTGTTGGGCCACAAAATTTCTAAGCATGGGATTGAAGTATACAAAGCCAAGATTGAGGTGATTTCAAGGCTCCCACCCCCAATTCGGTCAAAGGGGTGAGGAATTTTCTTGGGCATGCGGGGTTCTACCGGCGGTTTATCAAGGATTTTTCAAAGGTTGTGAATCCCATTTGCAGGTTGCTAGAGAAAGATGCTAAGTTTGTTTTTGATGAGAAATGCATGGAGGCCTTCGAACTTCTCAAGCATAAGTTGATCACTACCCCGATCATTACCGCACCATGTTGGAGCTTATATTCGAGCTCATGTGTGACGCAAGTGATGTTGCGGTTGGGGTTGTTTTGGGCCAACGAGTGAACAAAATGTTCCATCCCGTGTACTATGCAAGCAAGACTATAAATGAAGCTCAAAGGAACTACATGGTGACGGAGAAGGAATTATTGGCTATTATGTTTGCCATGAAAAAGTGTAGGCCATACCTTATGGGGGCTAAGGTCATTGTGCATACCGATCATGCTGCCCTTAGGTATTTGATGACAAAGAAAGACACAAAGGCAAGGTTGATGAGATGGGTGCTACTACTCCAAGAATTTGATCTAGAAATTGTGGACCGAAAAGGTAGTGAGAATCAAGTGGCGGACCACTTATCCCGTTTGGAGGAGGAGGGGAGGCCTTGTTATGGCCTAGAAATCAATGACTCATTTCTCGATGAACAACTCCTTGCGGTGTCAATGAATGAAATGCCATGGTTTGGCGATGTTGATAATTACCTCATGACCGAAATAATCCTGTGTGAGCTCTCTTCTAACCAAAGGAAGAAGCTCAAGCGGGATAGTTTGGATTTCTATTGGGATGAGCCATACTTGTTTAAGATTTGCACGGATGGTGTGATTCGAAGGTGTGTCCCAGAGGGAGAGCAATTGAGTATTTTAGAGGCTTGTCATTCATCCCCCTATGGTGGCCATCATGGAGGGGTGAGAACGACTTCGAAAGTTTTGAGTTGTGGTTTTTATTGGCCAACCTTGTTCAAAGATGCAAGTGATTTAGTGAAATATGTGATCAATGTCAACGAGCGGGCAGGATTTCCAAGAAAGATGAGATGCCTCTAAACACAATTCTTGAGGTAGATATCTTTGATATTTGGGGTATCGATTTTATGGGCCCTTTTGTTAGCTCATGTGGGAACACCTACATTCTTGTAGCGGTTGATTATGTGTCAAAATGGGTTGAGGCAGTGGCCTTGCCCAACAATGAAGCTTGGAGTGTGGTGGCATTTCTAAAGAAGAGCATTTTCACAAGGTTTGGTACTCCGCGGGAAATCATTAGTGATGGAGGATCGCATTTTTGCAATTAAGCTTTTGATGCCTTGCTCTCCAAGTATGGTGTCAATCACAAAGTCTCTACACCTTATAATCCTCAAGCAAGTGGCTAGGTTGAAGTGGCAAATAGGGAAATCAAGAGCATTTTGTCCAAAACTGTCAATGCCAATAGGACCATTGGTCCAAAAAGTTAGATGATGCTCTATGGGCTTACCGGACCGCTTACAAGACCCCAATTGGTATGTTGTCGTACCGGTTAGTGTTTGGGAAAGCATGTCACCTACCAGTGGAATTGGAGCATAAGGCCATGTGGGCCTTGAGGAAACTTAATCTTGAGTGGGATGTTGCATCCAATCTTCGTGTTGAACAACTCAATGAACTTGATGAATTCCGGTTCCATGCATACTCTAGTTCATCCTTGTATAAGGACAAGATGAAGTACCTTCATGACAAATATGCTCGTGGAAAGGAGTTCAATGTTAGTGATTTGGTCCTCTTGTTCAGTTCTCGTCTACGGTTGTTTCTGGGAAAGCTGAAATTAAAGTGGAGTGGACCATTTGAAGTTGTGTGTGTGACCCCGTTTGGTGCTCTAGATTTGAAGAACAAAAGTGGTGAAGTCTTTAGGGTGAATGGGCACTGTGTCAAGCATTATCTTGGGAAGTTTGATGATAGCCATATGGTGGCTGTTGTTCATTTCAAATGATGTGATGGTAACCCGCGTCGTGCCGCGACGTTAAATCAGGCGCTTCTTGGGAGGCAACCCATGTGTTTTTTTTCCTTTGATTTTCTTGGTAGTATAGGATTGATTTTTAGGTTAACTGGTTGTGAGATATTGCAAGGATTGAGTTGATACAGTGCAGGGCATAATTGCAAAATTGTTCAGTCTCTGAAGTTTCCAATGCGGCCGCACTACACTTTGTGCGGTCTGCACTGGTGTGAGCCAATAAGAGGACTCTCTAAAGTTTGCCACCACGGCCGCATGGCATTTTGTGCGGACCGCGGTGGACCTCTGCGGCCACGGTCTATTTTGTGCGGACCGCAGAGGTTGCCTTCTCAAACTTCTTCTAAACAAACCCAGCGCGAACCATGGTCTGTTTTGTGCGGCCGCGCTGGTAGGTAAGACTGGGTCCCATATGTTTTTCTATAAAGAGACCTCAGGGGTCACCGGTTACCCTTTTCGAAAAATTGGCTCTCAGAGACCTAAAAGTTATTGTTCATCTTCACTATTGATTGTGATTCTTGCTTAGAGTGATTATTTGCATTTCATATCCACAACTGGTAACATTTCAATCATTTCTTTGTGCATAATTTTATAATTTCAATTTTTGTTTCATTCCTAGTAGCCCCTAGCTTCTTCTTCTTCCCGTATTTCTCTACTTGTTAGCTTAGGTTAGTTTTAAATGCTGGTTTTTGTGTGCTTGATATACATAATGATTGGGTAATTGAGTAGGGACAAATCTAGGTGAAAACTTGAACAATAATGCAAAATCCCAAAACCCTAACTTAATGCCAGGTTTGGGCACCCACCGCGGACTGCGGTCGAGTTTGTGCGGTCCGCGGTAGTCTCATCGCGTCCGCATTACCACTTTTCGTGGACCGCGGTGATGAGATTTAGAAAGGTGCCTTTAATCAGTGCGGCCGCAAAATATTTTGTGCGGTCTGCACTGGCCCACCGCGGCCACGATACTATTTTGTGTGGGCCGCGGTGGTGAGAATCAGAGAGCTATTATTGGGGACCTTAGACTTGTGTGGACCGCAGTCATTTCTGTGCGGTCCGCGGTGACCTCAGTGCGGCCGCACTGCCATTTTGTGCGGTCTGCACTGGCCCATTCTTGCAATTATGTCTGTAACTTTCTGCTTCTGTTCTGCAATTCATTATACACATATGTCTCATTGTCTCTGCTGATACTAACAAAGTTAGATGCTTGTGCTTGCAGACAATGGTTAAACAACGAGGAGACAAAGGATCAAAACAACCCGGGAGAGGTGATTCCTCCCGAGGGGGCAAAGGAAAGAGAATAGTTAAACTCACTCCCCAAGCTCGAAAAAACATAAAACAAACCAGGAAGCTGATAAAAGCCACAGATAGAGCGACTTCCCATTCCTTGGGGAGTGAGTATCAACCGTCAAGGGATGTCTCTTCCGACTCAGTCCCAACTCATATCGTCCCAACTTCCAATTGACTGATGATACTCCTCCTCCATCACCCACTATCTGGAGGCTAGTTAATGTCGCGTCTGATTCATCTGAGGGGTCAGCAGCCGGTAGTGGGGACAATTCCACCTCCCCCACAGCTTCATTATCTAGGGAGAGTGCAGGCGGAGATGAGGAGGAGGTGCAGGGAGCTGAGGGTGGTGAGCCTCAGGTGGGAGGCATTGATCGAACTATGAAGCCCGCTGTTTGGGAGGATAGATTTGTAAGCCAAGTAGCATATCATAAGTTTAGAGAGTGGTGTCCGGTGAGGCATTTGATACTGGAGAGGAGCTTTATTGACAAAGAGTTACTACCCCACAACCCTGACGTGCAGAGGCAATTTAGAACTAGACCGGGCTGGGAAATATTTATGGAGAAATGTATAGATGCAAATAAACATATGGTAAAGGAATTTTATTCTAATGTGGCCCACATTGTCAAGGGTTCCAAAGTGACCAAGGTTCGAGACAAAAAGGTGTTGTTCGACGGGCAGTCTCTAAATGATTATTTGGGGTTCAATGATGAGGACGAGACTCTGCATCTGGCAAAGTTGGAAATGGGTGAGGGGGTTTGTCCATGGTTAGCTCAGTACCTAGCAATCCCAGGTACCATGCCTGAGTGGTTGACTACGGGGGTAAAAATACTGAGGGGGACCCTGAACTTTGAAGCTAGGGGTTGGGAGACTTTTGTTTACAGTAGGTTGTACCCTACTACACATGAACATATTCTTCCTATCCACTAGGCTGTGTTGGTTGCATCAATCATGGTGGGATACCCCATCAATGTGGGGAATGTGAGGTCCCGTATCATCTCTCTTGTGGGTGCGGAGGGTAACCGGAACTACCCTTTCCCCAACACACTCTCTATGTATTTTCGGGACTTGGAGGTGGAAAAGAAGACATATGATGTCAAGGCCAAACAGTTTCTCCATTCTCATGGTATAGTTTGAAGGGGCCAGACAACCCCAAGGACAAGAACTACAAAGCCCTTGCTTCTACCCCAACTGGCCAGTCTGAAGAGCCAGTTGTGGTAGAGGCCTCCACTGAGCCTGCCTCCACAGTTGCTGACATGCCTCCCGGACCTTCCACTACTGCTGACTTGCCTCCAGGTCCTTCTACCTCAGCTGGCCCGGAGATTCCATCTTCCCAGACCCATCCTATCACTACCCACCGGCTGAGCCACACACTTCAGAGCCTGAATAACTGGATGTATACTGCTGCATCCAATTTGTCTACCTTGACCTCCACCATTGAGGCTCAGTCGGCACCACAGCCAGCACAGGTCCCACAGTCCATTGAGGATGCATTGAAGAAAATTTTAGAAAACCAGGAGAAGATCCTCAGTACCCAGATTGCCTTGGTTAATGCAGTGGATTCACATGGCAAGGCTCTAAAGGAGCTTGCCAAGGAGCACAAGAAGCTGCACAAGACACGGGCCTCCAGGGAGTCCGTGAAGGAGTTGAGGGCAGATGTAGAGAGACTGAAGGCAGACCAGCTGCCTTTAGACTTATTATTTGAGGACCCAGCTCCAGCACCAGTGCCAGCAGCAGCCAATGACCCGGAGCAGATATAGAGGCCTCCAAAGAAGAGAAGGAAGATCGCTAGTACATATGATGCCATCATCTAGTTGGCGAACCCACCGGAGGCTTCCTCCAGTCAGCCACAGGATGTACCAGAGCTAGAGCCAGTACAGGTCCAGGCCCAGGTCCCAGCAGCTGAGCAGCAGGATACCGGGAACTAGTCTGAGGTTCCCGAGCATACCGAGGACCCAGGGACCACTCATGATCCTATGCAGACAGACGAGGATTAGGGAGTCTTCATATCCTTTACTTACACTTTTTGGTGCTTATTTTGTTAGTTGGAATTGGGGACAATGCTAGCTTTTATTTGAGAGGGTGTGCCCTACTTTTTATCCTTGTATGACTGTATATATATACTGATTTATTTTATGCTTTCTTGATTTTCACTTTGGTCTGTATATAAAGTTACATCATTGTATATATTCATTCCCCGTTGTATATTCATTCCCCTATTGTACATATTCATTCTATTTTCTATTTTCGCAAAAAAAAATTCATTTTTAGCTTCTTATATAGGCTCATAGCCTTTTGTTTTGTTTTGGACGTTTTAATAAGCCTTTGGTTTTCTTAATGCTACGGTTCTTTCCAAAGGTGGAGTATTGTGTGAACCGGGCGGCTCTTCCCAATGATAGATGGCATGACAACCTTCTTAAGGGTTTGAGTCTGCTTTTGTTTTTTTTTGTTTTCGATAGTTTATAGATAAGGGTACCTCAAGCAAAGCTTCACTTGGTCCTAGCACATTTGCCTTTGATCCTATGGTCAAAGACAAAATGTTGTGTTTAGGATGGTGAAAGTTGTGTCCTTGAGACTCTTGCATTGGCCGATAATCATCAAGTGGTTTTTCGGGACCATTGTGTGCTCAAATCTTATCTAAGGTCGTTGTGGCCCCCCAACTCTATGTCTTTAGCAATCCTTTAGCCTGTATGGTGAGAAATTCTAGAACTTGCCCTGAATGTTTGTTGAGGCGAAATCTTGAGTAAAATTTGACTTGAGAAGTGATTGTAGGCTCTCCTTGATCCAAATGATAGTTTGAACAATTCCATAGCCTACCAATAAAATGATCCCTAGTTAACCCTTTTGAGCCTTAGACCTTTTTCTTTCAAGAACCATGTTACAAGCCTATACCCGTTCTAAAAGATACCCTCTCTTGGCACCCGATCTGTCCTTGAGCACATGGCAAAAGTATAAGTTTGAGGGGAGAGACGAGGATGACCACAAATTGGTATAAGGCACAAAAATGAAGAAAAGGAAAGGCAATGAAAAAGAAAGAAAAGCACAAGACAAAAAAAAATGCTCACATGTGAGAAAAAATAAAAAGGGGATTCAAGAAAAGCAAAATAAAGAAAGGTGTGAAAATTTGAAAATGTTAACAGTTTGAATTGCATAAGATAGAGTGACAATGTGTCTCTCTAACCCCTTAGAAAGAAGTGAAATGACTCAAAGAGTCAAGAGAGTTGTGCCAAATGAATGAAAAGAAGTGCTTAAGGGAAGATTGAACCCACTTGAACAAAAACATGTACTACCCTAACCCAAAAGCCTTCATAATGACTCCATAAAAGCCCTATATGATCTTGAGTTCAATTAAGCTTACATTAGTGGATACTTACATAAGGGGCAAGCATATGGTACCTAGAGCCAGACTTGTGACCTTTTCTTAAGAGAGATGAGTGAATTCCCATTAACCTCGATTTGGGTGACAATATTCTAAAAGGTGAGATTTGCTTAGGGAGAGTTGAGGATGTGTGAGTTTGGGTTCCACAATGACAAAAATAATTGAGAGAGTTCTTTGATGTAATGAGTCAACTCTTAATGCTATTGTGTCATACTTGATCCATAGTTTTTCAAAGGTTAAATGTTGTTAATGATGCATTCCTATTGAGGGCAATTGTTAGTCCCCATTGATGCTTGTTAAGGTTACTTTAGGATAGCTGGAAATTCTTGGATTTTACTTTAAGGGGTGGGTCTTATTTTGTTTGCTTGAGGACAAGCAAAAGCTTAAGTTTGGGGGAATTTGAAAAGTAGGGATTTTTATGTGTTTTATGCTCCTTCTTGCTTACGCTTTGATTATAAATTGTTACAAAATAGTCCCAAAATGCTCATAAGTTGTGCTTGATTGCAGGTTTGATCGACAACATGATGAAATGTAAAAATTCGGCTCAAAAGGAGTGAAACCTGCTCAAGTATCAAAGACAAGGCAAACTTAGGACAAATAGGCCTAGTGCAGCCGCACTACACTTTGTGCGGTCCGCACTAGGGAGATTCAGAGAGCATAATTCAAAGCATAAAACCTAGTGCGGCACAGTCCATTCTATGCGGTCCGCACTAGGTAGATTCAAAGAGATGGAAATCAAGGCTTCAAGCAACGCGGCCGCACTCCATATTATACGGTCCGCGATGAAGGCTCCGCGGCTGCACTACCATTATGTGCGGTTCGCGGAAGAGAAGTTCAGAGAGGTGAAAATTGCCTTGGTTCCAGCTGTGTGGTCCGTGGTCATATTTGTGCGGACTTCATTCGAGAACTCCGCGGCCGCGGTCCATTCTGCGCGGTCCACGAAGCCCAAGTTCAGAGAGCCAAGATTTGAAGTCCAAGAGCCTAGTATGGCTGCAGTCCATTTTGTGCGGCCCGCACTGACCCTGCAGGGGCACCTTTGTCCAGTTTTTCCAGCTTAGTATAAATAGAACATTTTGCCATTTTTAAGGCATCAGTTAATTCCAGACGTTGAGCTGTGCTCGTAAGACTCATTGTAGCTATTTTGGGCATTTTAGCTTAGTTTTAACAATAGATTATCTTGTATTTACTTTAGTGTTTAATTAATATGTCTTCTTCTTCATCTATTTCTCTATTTTCTTGCTTAAGCATGAGTAGCTAAACCCATTAGCTAGGGTTGTGGCTCAACCCTAGTGTGGGTAATTGATGGGTGTTGTGATTTAAGGTTAGATTGACTATAGGTCTTTGTATTTGGGTCAATTTTATGGTTTAATTTATGAATTGGTGGTGCAAACACTGGTTTGTGCTAAGTTGATTTGGCTCTTCTTGAGAGAGAGAACCTAAGTCTCCACAAATTGACCCAACAAGGAATTGGGATGGACTCAAGAGAATTGATATTCCCAATTAAAGGGTTAAACCTCGAGAGAGCAATTACCCGACTTGAACCCTAGTTGCTTGAGCTAATTTGGCTACCCATTTGGTCTCGAGAGAGTCAATTGGGCAAAATCACTCTGTCTACTGAGAGGTGTGAGAGTGGGTAAAATTGTGAAATGGTTATACATATTTCCCCAATCATGTCAATCAAAGCCTTAGAAGCAATTACCCGTCAATTATCCACCTAGGTGAAAGTCACTACCCTAGTGCCCCTTAATCCATTAGATACAACTCTTAGCAATCATCTCTTAGCGTAATCTAGTTTCAATTCTAATTAGTAGTTGATAATAGTAGTTTATAAAAGAAAAACCCAAAAATGTTGGAAGTGACATTTGGAACAACTACACGATTCTAGTCTAGACAGATACCCGGCTCTAATTTCTAGCTCTCTGAGGAATTTGATCCCGACCCTCATATCGAGTAAAAGCTATTGCGACCCTCTCTTTTTACTTTGTAGTAGTGTGGAGTTGGTAGCGATCAACTCTATACCGAGAGAGAGGGTTAGGAGGTTTATTGACGGCCTTATCTAGCCGATTCGTCTTCAGATGGCTAGGGAGGCTGGGAGTGACATCACTTTTCAGGAGATGGCCAGTGTGGCCTGGAGGATTGAGATGGTACTATCGCATGGGAGTGGTCATGGGGGAGATAAAAGGCCCCGTCATTCAGGTAGATTCATTGGTACCTCATCTGGAGGTAGAGATTCATATAGTAGAGGCCATCCTCCAAGGCCTTTTTAGTCAGCTCTCTAGGTTTCTCACGGTGCTTCAGGTGGCCGTGGTTTTTGCGTGCAGTATTCTGATCAGAAGTCCTTTAGTGCACCACCAGCCCCTATTAGTGCACCGCCGCTCCAGAGCTTTCGGGGTGCTCATTCAGGCTGCCAGGGTCAGCCTTAGTTTCCTCACCCGTAGCAGTCAGGTGGATGTTATGAGTGTGGTGAGTATGGTCACATTAGGAGGGCTTTCCCAAGGTTGGTGGGTACTCAATCGCAGTAGCAGGGTCCCCGTGCTATGATTCAGGCACCAGATGTTCCACAGGCCGCCCAGCCAGCTAGAGGTGGGGGTAAAGGTGCTAGAGGTGGAGGTAGAAGATTTAGAGGTGGAGCTCAGACCGCCAGGGGTGGAGGCTAGCCAGCAGCAGGCCAACCCAGGGACGTGGTTAAGGGTGGTGGGGCCTAGCCCCGATGTTATGCCCTTCAGGCCAGGCTCGAGGCTGAGGTTTCAGATGCAGTCATTACAGGCACAATTCTGGTTTGTGATAGAGATGCTTCAGTGTTATTTGATCCAGGGTCTACATATTCATATGTGTCATCTTATTTTACACCGTACCTGGTCATGCCTAGTGATCTATTGAGTGTTCCTGTTTATGTGTCTACACTGGTGGGTGATTCTATTATGGTTGATCGAGTCCATCGTTCTTGTATTGTGGTGATTGGGGGTCTTGAGACTCATGTAGATTTGTTGCATTTAGACATGGTTGACTTCGATATTATATTGGGGATGGACTGGTTATTACCTTACCATACTATCTTGGACTGTCATGCCAAGACTGTGACCTTAGCTTTGCCGGGTATGCCTCGCTTAGAGTGGAGAGGTACTCTAGGTCATTCTACCCACAGTGTTATCTCGTATGTGAAGGCTCGGCGTATGGTCGAGAAGGGGTGTTTGGCCTGCTTGGCTTATGTTCACGATTCCAGTGCTGAGGTCCCTTATATTGATTCTATGCCCATTGTTCGGGAGTTTCCTGATATTTTCCCTTCAGACCTACTGGGTATGTCACCCGATAGGGATATTGACTTTTGCATCGATTTGGGTCCGGGCACTCAGCCTATTTCTGTCCCGCCCTATCATATGGTCCCGCTGGAGTTGAAAGAGTTAAAGGACCAGTTGCAGGATTTGCTTGAGAAGGGTTTCATTAGACCCAGTGTTTCGCCTTGGGGTGCACCGTTGTTATTTGTCAAGAAGAAGGATGGGTCAATGAGAATGTGTATTGATTACCGACAATTGAACAAGGTAACAATCAAGAATAAGTATCCACTGTCGAGGATTGATGATTTGTTCGATCAGCTTCAGGGTGCCAAGGTATTTTCCAAGATTGACTTTAGATCTGGCTACCATCAGTTGAGGATTAGGGCATCCGTTGTCCCTAAGATAGCTTTCCGCACTCGTTACGGGCATTATAAGTTCTTTGTTATGTCATTCGGGTTGACAAATGCCCCAGCAGCTTTTATGGATTTGATGAACCGAGTGTTCAGGCCTTATTTGTATTCATTCGTGATAGTCTTTATTGATGATATATTAATATACTCCCGCAGCCAGGAGGAGCACGAGCAGTACCTTAGAGTGGTTCTTCAGACTTTGAGGGATAGTCAGTTATATGCCAAGTTCTCTAAGTGTGAGTTCTGGCTGAGTTTAGTTGCGTTTATGGGTCACGATTGTATCAGCAGAGGGTATTCCGGTGGACCCGAAGAAGATTGAGGCAGTCGAGAACTGGCCTAGACCAACATCAGCTACAGAGATACGGAGTTTCTTGGGATTGGCAGGCTACTATCGTCGGTTTGTGGAGGGGTTTTCATCTATTGCAGCCCCGATGACTAGGTTGACCCAGAAAGGTGCCCAGTTCAGATGGTCGGATGAGTGCGAGGCGAGCTTTCAGAAGCTCAAGATAGCTCTGACTACGGCACCGGTGTTGGTTTTGCCCACAGGTTCAGGGCCTTATACAGTTTATTGTGATGCTTCTAGTACTGGGCTTGGTATAGTGTTGATGCAGGATGGCAAGGTCTTTACCTATGCTTCGCGGCAATTGAAGATTCATGAGAAGAACTATCTGGTTCATGATTTAGAATTGGCAGCCATTGTTCACGCATTGAAGATTTGGAGGCATTATCTGTATGCCGTGGCATGTAAGGTGTTCACGGATCACAAGAGTCTTCAGTACTTTTTCAAGCAAAAGGAGTTGAATTTGAGGCAGAGAAGGTGGTTGGAGTTGTTGAAAGATTATGATATCACCGTCTTATATCATCCGGGAAAGGCCAATGGGGTGGTTGCTGCTTTGAGTAGGAAGTCAGCCAGTATTGGCAGTCTTACTTATATTTCGGTCGGTGAGAGGCCGCTTGCTTTGGATGTTCAGGCTTTGGCCAATCAGTTCGTGAGAATGGACGTTCTGAGCCCAGTCGTGTGTTGGCTTGCACGGTCGCTCGTTCTCCATTATTGAGCGTATCCATGATTGGCAGTGTGATGATCCCCATTTGTGTGTCCTTAGAGACATGGTGCAGCGCGGAGGTACCAGGTAGGTTACTTTATGGATGGGCTCCGAGAGTTGATTCTAGAGGACGCCCATAGTTCCTGGTACTCTATTCATCCGGGACCCGCGAAGATGTATCAGGATTTGCGGTAGCATTATTGGTGGCGTAGGATAAAGAAAGATATCATTGCATATGTGGCTCGATGTTTGAATTGTCAGCAGGTTAAGTACAAGCATCAGAGGCCTGGTGGTTTATTTTAGAGGATTGAGCTTCCCGAGTGGAAGTGGGAGTGGATCACTATGGACTTTGTTACTGGGCTTTCGCAGACTCGGAAGAAGTTCGACGCAGTATGGGTCATTGTTGATAGGCTGACCAAGTAAGCACATTTCATTCCTGTGGCAGTCTCTTATTCTTCTGAGAGGTTGGCTGAGATCTATATTCGGGAGATTGTTTGCCTTTATGGTGTGCCTATATCTATCATTTCGGACCGGGGTATGCAGTTTACCTCGCGCTTCTGGAGAGCAGTTCAGCGAGAGTTGGGCATACGGGTGAGTTGAGCATAGCATTTCATCCCTAGACGGACGGTCAGTCCGAGCGAACTATTCAGCTTTTGGAGGATATGCTCCGAGCTTGTGTTATTGACTTTGGAGGTTCGTGGGATTAGTTTTTGGCCTTAGAAGAGTTTGCCTACAACAACAATTACCAGTCGAGCATTCAGATGGCTCCTTATAAGGCTTTATATTATAGGCAATGTCGATCTCCGGTGGGATGTTTCGAGCCAGGAGAGGCTCAGTTGTTGGGTACAGATTTGGTTTAGGAGGCCTTGGACAAGGTCAGGATCATTCAGGATAGGCTTTATTCAGCTCAGTCTAGGCAAAAGAGCTATGCAGACCGCAAGGTTCGAGATCTGGCTTTCATGGTTGGTGAGCGGGTATTGCTCCGAGTTTCGCCTATGAAAGGCATGATGAGGTTTGGGAACAAGGTCAAGCTTAGCCCTAGGTTCATTGGTCCGTTTGAGATTCTTGATTGAGTGGGAGAGGTGGCTTATAGACTTTCTTTGCCACCGAGCTTATCAGCCGTGCATCCAGTGTTTCATGTGTCCATGCTTTGGAGGTATCATAGCGATCCAGCCCACGTATTAGATTTTAGCACTGTCCAGTTGGACAAGGACTTGTCTTATGAGGAGGAGCCGGTGGCTATTCTAGACCGGCAGGTTCGTCAGTTGAGGTCGAAGAGTTTCCCTTCTGTTCGTATTCAGTGGGGAGGTCAGCCTCCTGAAGCATCGACCTGTGAGTCCGAGTCCGATATGCGGAGCCGTTATCCTCATTTTTTTCTCGACTCAGGTACGGACAAACAGTTGTTTTAGAGGTGGAGAATATGACGACCCAAAGGGTCATCACCTATTTTAATTAAATTCTGTGTCTCTAAGGCCTTGAAAACCTCATTTAGAATCGCCTCGATTTGCGTGCACAATCCGAGTAGCTGAAAAGCTTAAATTTGAAATTTCTGTGAAAAATGCTAAGTTTTGATGTTAAAATGAATAAATTTGGGTAAACGGACCCAGATCCATGATTTGATAGTCCCGGAGGGTTCGTAGGAAAATATGGGATTCGGACGTATGTCCGAAATCAAATTCCGAGGTCCCGAGCCCGAGAAATGAATTTTTAAAGGAAATTGTTTTTCTAAAATATTTAAGGAAAATTGAAATAAAATTTGATTAGAATGTGTTGGTATCGGGCCTATATTTTGGTTTCGTCACCCGGTACAGGTCTTATATATGATTTAAGATATTTCTGTAAAATTTGGTTAAAAACGGATGTCGTTTGACGTGATTCAGACTTAAAGTTCTAAATTTGAAACTTGATGAAGTTTGAGAAAAATTCTTGATTTTGAGGTTTTATTCTTTGTTTTTGAGGTTATTTAGGCAATTTGTTCGCACGGATAAGTTTGTATGATGTTGTTGAGTTAGTACATGTGTTTGGTTAGGAGCCCTGAGGGCTCGGGAGTGTTTAGGAGGTGTTTCAGAATGGTTTTAGCCTTGTAAAAGTTGCAGGTTTTCTGTAGTCAGTGCACAGGGAATTTGTTCTTCGCGTTCGCGTGGTCTCAATCGCGAACGTGTAAGGCAAAGATCCCAAGTGCCCTGTTTCTTTATCGCGAACGCGAGCATTGGGACGCGAATGCGAAGCTGAGAAGGGAGACCCTTCACGAACACGGCCCTCCATTCACGAACGCGTAAGGTTGAGGGAGAGGGGTCGCCAGTTAGTGTATCGCGAACACGACCACTGGTTCGCGAATGCCAGGCTCGAGAGGCGGACGCTTCGCGAACGCAAGCCTATGAACGTGAACGCGTAGGCTTAACCAGCCGACCCATCGTAACGCGAGAGTCCTGTCGCGAACGCATAGAGTTAATCCGCCTAGTTATTTTAAGTCCGAAAAACAGAACCATTACGGGAGTTCACCAAAATTTCACAAACTCTTTCTTCTCCAAAGTTCTAGGGCGACTTTTGAAGCATTCTTTCACCATAAACTCTTGCATTAGTAGTCTTTAACTTATTTCCTTCCATTTTCATCAACATCTATTGAATTTCTAGACCTAAAACATATGATTGAGGGTAGAAAATTAGGGATTTGGGTAGAGTTCAGGCTTTTTGATTTTTCTTGATTTAGACCTCATTTTGGGGTCGAATTTGAAAACAAATTATATATTCGGGCTCGTGGGTGAATGGGTGATTTTATTTTGGTCCGAACCTAGTGTTTTGACCAAGCGGGCCCGAGGTCGATTTTTGGGTTTCTGGGAAAAAATGATGGGAAAGCTATAATTAATCATTGGGTTTGCATTGTTTAGCATTTATTGATGTATTGAAGTCATTTATGTATTGATACAATCGATTTGGAGCCAAATTCGAGAGGAAAAGCGGTAATTGAGGAGTGAATTAGCCGTGGAAGTTTGAGGTAAGTGTTCGGTCTAACCTTAGCTTGAGGGATTAGGAGTTGAGTCATATTTTCTACTTGTTTCTTGTCGAGTACGACGTATAGGCATGGTGACGAGTATCTATACGTCGGTGTCTAGCATGACCGTGAGTCTTAAATTGATGCTTGTTGTATTCTTGAATGATACTATGGTTGCAATAGTGATTAAATCTGTGGCGTTGTGTAAAGACTTAGTTGGTTTTCGTGGTAATTACTTATGAGTTAGAATTGGTGAAAGTTGAGATGATAGGAGTTGAGTTGAGATTGGTTATAGCTAATTCTCCCTTGTCGAGACGTATATATTTGTACTGTTGAGTTCCCTTGCCGGACTAGTAAAATTTATGGTAAATCCCTTGCCGTGATAGTTGTTATGATCTCTGTAAGCTGTGTACTTGGAACGGGTTGTGCGTCGCAATATTTTTTTATTGTATATATATATATATATATATATATATATATATATATATATGGATTGGGTTGAACGCCGCAACATATATTATGTTGGATCGGGTTGCTCGCTGCAACAAGTATTATATTGGATCGGGTTGCACGCCGCAACAAGTATTATATTGG
>MU712309.1:70097-87528 GCA_026770625.1 Nicotiana glauca
TTTTGGATACTGTACTGTTCTTTCATACTTATTGAATTTCTGTTAGGTTGATATTGTTTCCCCGAAGCATGTGCCCCCTCCCTTTTTAAACTGCTCTTTACTTGTTTATTCTTTCGCCATATATTATAGAACTGCACAGGTTTATCTGGAGTCTGGTTCTAGCCTCGTCACTACCTCGCCGGGTTTAGGCTAGACACTTACCAGCACATGGGGTCGGTTGTGCTGACTACACTCTGTACTTATGTACAGATACCGGAGCAGCTTACGATGCGCAGCAGTAGTTTGGGAGCCAACCTTCAGTCCACGAGATCCCGAGGTAGTCCTGCAGGCATCCGCAGGCCCGACATCTCTTCTATCTACTTTGATGCACTGTTTCCTTTTGTAACCGAGACAGACTTTATTTCTTGTTTCAGACAGTTGTATGTAGCACTCTTAGATAGTCCGTGAATGTTGTGACACCAGTTCTGGGTAGAGGCATATGTGGATTTTCTTATTATTTTGGTTTATTTCGTTTAAGTCTTCCGCTAAATTAGGAATTCCGCTGTTGTTTAATTATTTATTTCCTGTTAATTTAATTAGTAAAAAATGGATTTAAAACAAAGGTATTTATGGATTCTAAATGTGTAGCTTGCCTAGCTTCTACGAGTAGGCGCCATCACAACTCTCGAGGGTGGGAATTTCGGGTCGTGACGCTTACAAGTTGTTCTTGATTGCAGGTTTGATCAACAAAGTGACAAAATGTCAACGATCGGCTCAAAAGGAGTGAAACTTGCACAAGTACCAAAAATAAGGTATTCTCATGTAGAATAGACCCAGTGCGGTCGCACACCACTTTGTGTGGCCCGCACTGGGAGATTCAGAGACCTGATTTCTAGGCTTCAAGGCAGTGCGGGCGCACACCATTTTGTGCGGTCTGCACTGAAGGCAACGCGGCCGTAATCCATTCTCTACGGTCCGCGGTGCCAAGATTCAGAGAGATCGATTTTTACAGTTTTGAGACTCCGCGGTCAACTTTGTACGGACCGCGTTAGAAGCCTCCACGGCCGCGGTCCATTCTGTACGGTCCGCGGAGCCCAAGTTCAGAGAAATTAATTTTGAAGACCAAAGCCCAGTGCAGACTGTGGTCCATTTTGTGCGGTTCGCACTAACCCTGCAGGGGCATTTTTGTCCAGATTTTTAGCTTAGTATAAATAGATTCTTTTTCCATTTTTAGGTAATCAGACGTTGTAATACAGTAGTTGCGCTCGTGAGAAGACTTTTCTTAGCCATTTTGGGCACTTTTACTTAATTTTAATCATTGAATCTTTGTATTTACTTTAGTAATTAATATATCTTTCTCTTCATCTATTTCTCTGATTTTCTCTTCAAGCATGGGTATCTAGACCCATTAGCTAGGGTTGTGGCTCAACCCTAGTGTGGGTAATTGATGGGTGTCGTGATTTAAGGTTATATTGACTATATGTGTTTGTTATTTGGGTCAATTTTATGGTTTAATTTATGAATTAGTGGTTGCAAACACTAGTTTGTGCTAAGTTGACTTGGGCTCTTCTTGAGAAGGAGAGCCTAAGTCTCCAAAATTGACTCAACAAGGAATTGGTATGGACTCAAGAGATTTGATAGTCCCAATTAAAGGGTTAAACCTCGAGAGAGTAATACCCGACTTGAACCCTAGTTGCTTGGACAAATATGCATACCCAATTGGTCTTGAGAAAGTCAATTGGGCAAAATCACTCTTTCTACCGAGTGGTGTAGAGTGGGTAGTATTGAGCAATAGTTATAACATATTCCCCAATCATGTCAATCGGGCCTTGGATGCAAGTACCCGTCAATTGGCCACCTAGGTGGAAGTCACTACCCTAGTGCCTTTTAAACCATTAGATACAACTTGTAGCAATTTACTCTTAGTTTAATTTAGTTGCAATTATAATTTATAGTTTGATCATAGTAGAATATATAGGAAAACCAAAAATGAATAGAAGTGATATTTGGAACAAATACGCAACTCCAACCTAAATAGATACTCGACTCCAATTCTAGCTCTCTGTGGATATCGATCCCGACCCAAAATTGGATAAAAGCTATTGCGACCCTCTCTTGCTACTTATTAATAGTGCAGAGTTGGAAGCGATCAGCTAGATAGGTTGGATTTTGAAGAATAATCCAAACTTCCTGGCCATTGATGATCATCGGGAAGGTGGCTGCATGGCCTAGGAGACCTTGCTCGATCCAACTTTGGGGATCTTGGTGGGGATTCGGAGGTTGGGAGACAAAGGTTGGTGGGTGGAATGGAATTTGAGGAGGAAAGGGGGGGGCGATTGTCCATCGCCTACTAGGTTGTGACAGGATGAAGGAGAAGGTTGTGGATGGATATTGTGTAGGGGAGAGTGAGATATAGTATTGATAGTAGAGTAAAAATCTGGTGCAAATGATTGCATATCTAAAGGTGAAGATTTTGCATGCAAGGGGGATATGAAAGATTGGGTGGGGGGAGAATTTGTGATTGGTGGGATTCTTTGGGTTGCCATTTGGCCAGTGACCATTGCCAAGTGTTGAACAGATTCTAGAGGATTAGAGAGGGGGAGTGTATTATGCGTGTAGGAAGAGGTGTTTGAGTTGTCTAGTGGATTATGGTTTAGATTGCATGCCTTGGGGGTGCCACTTGTCTCCATAGGAGTGGACTGGTCGATGGGGTCCACAGGGAGCTTAGGGCATAACGACAGAGTGTGTTCAAATTTGGAGGAGGCTTTTGGAGTTCCAGTAGGGAAATTCGAACAATCAGAGGTATTGAGGGAATCAAATTTATTATATGTAGGCATTAAAACAACTTCATTTTCTGTAGGAAGAGTTCCTTTTTTAACATTCCTAGATCATTAATGGTAGAAGAATTAGGATCATTTAATGCTTTATAAACTAGTTTTTGAGAGTTAAGAAACTTACCTATAGCTGCATCGTAGATTTTTACATCTATACTGTTACCAGGTACTTTAGTTTTTTCCAGAGAATTTTTTTGCTTGCCTTCAACAGGATCTCTTGGTCTTTGGTTTCTCCGCCTGGTGAAAGACACCACTTGCCATTGCTCTTCTGCTGAGGGGACAGTAGTTAAGCCATGTTCTTCCTTACCTTGTTCTTGGGAGATAGGATATGGAAATTTATTAATTTTTGGTGAAGTAACTGTGCATAAGGTAACTTTATGCCCAAGGTTGCCACAGTTCTTGCAAAGGAAATTTATTCCTTCATAAACGAGTTGTTGGAGATGGGAGCCAATTATGATGCACTGCTGAATAGGCTAATCTAATGGTAGTTCCACACAAAGACGTGCATAACGGCCTCTAAGGATGGAGCTGGTGCATGCATCAATTTTAAGTAGCTTCCCTATAGAATTGCCAATTTTCCTCAAGATTAATCCATTGTAGAATTCTGTGGGTACTTGTGGTAGACGGACCCATATAGATGTATGAATTTGTTTAGCTTTCCCTGCCATAAAGTTTGGTTCTCATTGCCTTGTTGATAGAAAGTATCCATTGATAAACTATGAACTACTGTGGAGAGCAGTAGTCATGTTTTCTTCTTTGGAGAATTTGACTATGAAAAAGTCATGGCCTAGGTCAATTACGGGAAACGTTTCAGTGGGTTTCCATAGTTGAGTGATTTTTTCATTTAGATATTGGTGTGGAAATTCTTTTTCTTATCAATTTAACAATCGCTGATGTCACGACCCTAGTTCACCAACCGTGAACATGTCATGACGGCACCTGGTCCCCACGACCAGGTAAGCCTAATTTTGCGGAAATATAATAATTGCGAAAAAATAGAGAAAATCAAATTAAATATCTAAAAGGAAACTGTACCGAATGTCGTTCGGCATGTACAACTCAATATCACATGTCTAAAACAAATTCCCAAAACCCGAAAACTCACTGGCAACACAGGCTACATAAGTGTATAGTAAAGGCTCCAAACTCTAGAATATCTAACAAGCGGAAGAAAGAAAACTAGGTACTAAAGATAGAGTAAGAGGGAGACTCGTCGGTCTGCGGATGCAGCAGATCTACCTCGAAGCTCCGTAGTCCTCCCGCCTCACTGATAGTGCGCCTGAATAGAGGTACCTGGATGATCTGCACATGAAAAACATATGCAGAAAGGGCATGAGTACACCACAGCTGTACTCAGTAAGTGCCAAGTCTAACCTCGGTTGGGTAATGATGAGGAAGGGCAGGGCCCTACTGACACAAAATATAACAATAACAATAATTAACAGTATAATAATCTGACAGAAATAATAAATACAGAAGTGAAATAAGGCAGGTCAACGAGGCAATAACAACTACAAAGATAGAGTAAACACAGAGTAAACACAGCTCAATGTCAAGATACCAATGAGGGTCTCCCAGGATACCGTCCTATAGCCCTTTCCTCAACTGTCCAGTGGATCTTCCAGGATACCGTCCTGTAGTCCAACTCATGTACCAAAAGCGAAGGATTTCCCGGGATACCATCCCGTAGTCCAACCATCAATGTGCAGGGGGATCTCCCGGGATACCGTCCCATAGTCCCAAAGTAAAAGTGCAAGGGAATCTCCCGGGATACTGTCCCGTAGTCCCAAAGTAAACAGACAAGGGGGGGGGGGAGCTAGCGGAATCCCATATCCGTAGTCCCCATGTAAATGCGCAACCACAGCCAGAAACAAACCAAGGAATGAAGTACGAAAGACAAACAACAGATAGAACTAGCCTAGCATGCTTCACGTAGTGCAGTCAAAACAACTTAAGCAATTAGACGGTCAAATCAGCTAAGCATGCTTTTCCTAATCTAGCATAAGTCATAACTTCAAATAGAATAAAGCAAATAAGAATAAGAACAAAGTTTCCTTAGCTTAAGTAAAAATCGGGTTTCATCAATCGGCTCAAGTACGCGCTCGTCACCTCACGTACAAGGCACTCAAATATCAAGCAAAATCCTAAGGGGAAAGGTCCCTCACACAAGGTTAGATAAGCCACTTACCTCGAACCGGCTCAATATCACTAGGAACCACGCCTTTGCCACGAGTATCTGACTCTAAATGGCCCAAATCTACTCAATTCAATTACACATCGTAAATAATATTGCAAACAACTGATTCCACTATTAAATTTAAAGCTAGGGCACAAAAATAGATAAAATGACCAAAATGCCCCTCCAGCCAACATCTTGGAATCAAATAATTTTAATATTTTCAGAACCCTCGTACTCTCACGAGTCTAACCATATAAAAATCTCCCAAATCGGATGTCAAATGCCCACTCAAAACCCAATAGTTTAGCCAATGAAGTTTCACCCAATTTTTATTCAAAAATCTGAAATTAAGGAGGAAATTGTGATTAGATTAGTGGGTATTAGGCATAAGAGAAAAGAGAATCGTTACCCAATCGTTGCTCTTGAAAACCCCCCGAAATTGCTCTCAAATCCGAGCTCTCTAGCTTGAGTTTTGTCAAAAATGGCTAAACCCTCGTTTTAAAATATTAAATACTGCCCAGGGATTTTGTTCTATGCGATCGCAAGAGAGGGAATGCGATCGCAAAGAGTAATTATTAAGGGCCCAGAAGTTGGTCTATGCGAACACATACAGAGCAATGCGATCGCAGAAGAGAAAATTAGAAGGCCCAGAAAATGGCCTATGCGAACGCATATATGGTCATGCGATCGAAGAAGAGGAGGAAGTATAACTATGCGATCGCGAACAACGCTATGCGATCGCATAGAAGGAATTAAGAACCCCTCTGGAATACTCTATGCGATCGCGAAGGTGATGATGCGATCGCATAGAAGGAGGATCTGCAGCAGAACTGAAGGAAAATCTGCAACAAATTTTCAACACAAAAGTGCTCCGTTGAGCATCTGAAACACACCCGAGGCCCCCGGGACCTCAACCAAACCTACGGACATATCCTATAACATCATTCAAACTTGTACCAACCCTTAAACCACCTAAAACAACGCCGGAAACACAAATTAATCAAAGATTCAAGCCTAAGAACTTCAAATTCCAACAAAACACGCTTTCGATCAGAAACCTAACCAAACCTCGTCCGAATGACCTGAAATTTTGCACACACATCCCAAATGATATGACAGAGCTATTGCAATTTCCGAGATTCCAATCCGACCCTTGGATCAAAAACTTACTATCGGACCGGAAAATTCAAATTTTCAAACTTCGGCATTTCAAGCCTAAATGAGCTACGAGCTTCCAAAATACATTCCGAACACGCTCCCACCCCAAAATCACCTAACGGAGCTAACGGAATCATCAAATTTCTATTTCGAGATCGTCTTCACACTATTCCGATTACGGGCCATTTTTCAACACTTAAGCTCTCATTTAAGGACTAAGTGTCCCAAAATACTCCGAATCCTAACACCGAATGTCCCGGCAAACTAAAATAGTAGAAATGAACTTAGGGGAAGCAGTTAATAGGGGATCGGAGCGTAAATTCCAAAAACGACCGGCCGGGTCGTTACAATTGAGAATTTCCATGGGGTATACATTCTATTTCTGTCCTCCAATGTTAGGGAAATTTCTTTAATTCCTTTTGTTAAGGAAATGTTTGTGGTTTATTTTTTTACATTAGAGAAAGCAGTATCTTCTGGAATTAAGTCTGTTTGGTTAGATTCATCAAGTTGGTGGAAAAAAGATTGCGCAGAAGAAGAGAGATTTCCACCATTGATTCTGTGGCCAATAGTTTGTCTTTGAAAAATAGGATAAAGGCCGCTTGTTCCCCACATTGATAATCATAGGGAATGTCAGGGGGTTTTGGGGGGATGAGATGAGGCGGCGCCCCATCGGAGTTGGTGATAAGATTACTCATTGGAATCAGCGCCGGCTACTAACTCTTCGATAACAACAAGTCTGTAATATGTAGGAACTTAATTCACCTAAGGAAGTTATATTGTTAACTTTCTTTTTTTTAATCTTAATTAGACTATCCAAGACAAGGCACATGAATTATCATTCTTTGTTTCTAATCTCTTTTAGTAATAAAAAAAATAGCAATAATAATAATTATTATTATTATTAATATATAACAAAAACACCGATCAATATTTAACAAATCACTAATAAAATATTTAGGTGGTTGACAAGAGTCAAGTACATTAATGATTTTACAAACACAAAAATTCAAAAAGTGAAATATCAAATTATTTTTTTTACTCTTTGATAATATAATTATAATTAATTATTTAAAATTAGTTGAGTTAATATAAAGAGTTTGAATCAATATAAAGTAATTAGTTCCTTTACTCATCCAAATAAATAATTAAGACTTTGAATTAACAAATTAACAAGAACTAATTTCATTATTTTTTATATTCATAATATAAGTAAATTATTTTCAAATTGAAAAATCTTATAGGATACATAAATTTATTTTGATATGAATAGCATTAGCATATGGCAAATTTTGTTATAATTGTATTAAGAGTCAAATTCGTAAAAATAATAACTTGTAGCAATAAGGAGGAAACAATAGAATACAAACTATATTCTGAAGGAATTGTCATTTTATTATTAATATTATTATTTGTTTTTTTATTTTTTTTATTTTTGTTTTTACAAATGACAACTCCCCTTGTGTTCTATATTAAATTATTGAGAAAATGCATAAGTACCCGCATGACCTATATCCGGATTTCCAACTACACACTTTTTCTTTGTGAAAATCCTATTACCCTCCTAAACTTATTTTAAATGTAATTATTTGCACCCTTAATGCTGACAACCAAACTCTTGGCAAATGGTGAGTTACACGCGCCCCCACATGTATTTTTAGTACTTTTTTTATTCTTTCTTTCTTTTCTTATCCTTTTTTCTTATTTCTTATTATTCTCATTTTTTTGATTACTTCATTCTCTCTTTTTTTGTTTTGGTCACCGGCGGCATAAAATGGTGGTCGTCGAAATTTCACAAACCCTATTCTTTCCGGCGAATTTTTTTTCCGACAATAGATTTTTATCCCGATCTAAGTCTGTTTTGTTTTATATATATAAAAAAATTAAAAGTATAATTTATGTGTGGGATAAAGAGCAAAAGAAATAAAAATGAATACAAGCTGAGAAAACTTTTTTCCAGTTAAATTTTAATACATTATTTTTTTCCGGCGTGGGAAGGTTTTTCGATGATGAATCTTTTCCCCCAAATTTGAGTGTAATTTGCTTTGCTTATGAATAGACCTTTTTAAGAGTTTAATTTGTGTGTGAAAAGAAAAAATAGAAGAAAAACGGTTAGACACAGTCGCCGGTGAATGAATATCCGCCGGAATTATAGAAGAAACGAAAAAAAAAGTAAAAGAAAAAGGAAAAGGAAAAGGAAAAAAAGTAAGAAAAAATAGTAAAAAAGAATAAAAAATAATCTAAAATTTATTTTTTTGCTTCTCATGAAATACACATACTCTGCCACGTCAGCGTTAAGGGTGCAAATAATTCCATTTAAAATAAGTTTAGGGGGTAATAAAATTCCCGTAAAGAAAAAGTGTGTAATTGGGAATCCACGTATAGGTCAGGAGGGTACGTATGCATTTTCCCTAAATTATTTGCTGTAAAAAGAATTATAAGTCGTTTAGACTTTACGTTTCCCCTTATCAATTTTTTCTATGAACATAACATAAATCTCTTCATTCCCAAAATGGCAGAGATTTTTTTTAAAATATATTTTATTTGAGAAATAATTGTTGATAATAGTATTTAAATTTTTTTTAATCTATTTTTGTATTATATCATATAAATAACAATATCCTTTTATAAGATATTTTTATAGAAGTCTTCAGAAACTACAATAAGACATCTAGGAACTTTTATAAACAGAATTCTTTCTTCATTGAGTCGGCTAAATAAAATATTTAGTAGTTACCATTTTCAAGAACTTATACATTTTTTTAAATTTTTTTTAAAGGTCAAACACGTTATTTATTAATTTTTTATAATTTTTTGAAATAGTATATTTTATTGATATAGGAAACACGATGTAACGACCCAACCGGTTATTTTAAAGCTTTTGCACTTTGATCGCCAGTTCTCGGGCATGACTTGCCCTGTGTGATGTATTATGACCGATGTAGATCGTTGGTTTTGGTTTTTAGGAAAACCGGAATGAATTTGAAGGAACAGTCTCAGTTGAAAGCTTTGAATTTGAAAGGTTTGACCAAGAGTTGACTTGTTTGTATATGAGCTCGGATAGGAATTTTTATGATTTTATTAGCTTCGATGGGTGATTTATGACTTAGGAGCGCGATCGGAATGCATTTTGGAAGTTCGTGGAGGGATTTGGCTTGAATTGGCAAAGTTAGTAATTTGGCAAATTCTGGTTAATAGGTGAAATTTTGATCCAAGGGTCAGAATGGAATTTCGAGAGTTGTTGTAGCTTCGCTATGTCATTTTTGATGTGTATTTAAAATTTCAGGTCATTCGGACGTCGTTTGGTCGGGTTTTTGATCGAAAAAGTAATTCGGAAGTTTTGGAATTCTTAGGCTTGAATCCGAGGGTGATTCGATGTTTTGATGTTATTTTGAGCGTTCCTAAGGTTGGAACAAGTTTGAATGACATTATGGGGCGTGTTGGCGATAAGTTTTGGAGGAGGTTTTGGAAGATTTTGTCGTTTTGAGCATAAGCATGTAATGATCCAAAGATCCATTTTTAGTTCTAGAGATCGAAATTTGATTTCGAGACTTCAGAAATTTTGACAATGAATTATAGGAGTGATCTGAAAAGTTTGGTTTAATTTCATCAAGTCGCAATTGGATTTTTGACGCGAAACATGAGTTAATTGTTTAACGAGCAAAATGGGTATCACACTTAGCAAATGAGTTCCGAATTGTGTTTTGATTGAAGGGCTATGTTCGTATTATTATTTGTGACTCATAGGAACACGAATCATCGAATTCCGAGTTTGTATGATGGAGTTAGAGTCTTTTTAGAGAAAATAAAGATTGCTGGTGCATCAGATCTGGTGTGCACCTTTTAGCGACCAGATTTGGCACTTTTAGCGACCCGATTTGGCTTTTAGCGACCAGATTCGGGTGTATTAGTGTTGTTCTATTTTTTTTGCTCATTTTGACATTTTTTTTGTGAAAGAACACGGCTTGGTGAGATTTTTGAGCAAGAAATCATGAGAAATTTTGATGTAAGTCACTTGTGATTATTTCTACTCCATAATATTGAATTATCATCGAATAATCTGACTGGATTACATGTTTTTGAGGTGTAAATTGGGGATTTGGACCTAGGGATTTGAAAATAAGATTTAAAGATTTAGAGGTCTAATTGTTATCGGAATTTAGTAATTTTGCTATGGTTGGACTCGTGGTTGAATGGGTTGTCGGATTTTGTAAGTTTCGTCAAATTCCGAAGCGTGGGCCCGGGGGCCGGGTTTGAGCAATTTTGGGATTTTGATGTTAAATTGGATATTTTTGAGTGGGCTTCGCTCTCTTAGCATATTTTAATGATAATGTACTGATTGTGGCTAGATTTGGAGCATTCGGAGGTCGATTCGTGCGGGCGAGGCATCGCGAGCTAGATTTAGAACCGAATCGAGGTGAGTAATGATTGTAAATGATATCTTGAGGGTTTGAAACCCCGGATTGCACATCGTAGTGCTATATTGAGGTGAGACACGCGCTTGATGATGAGCGTGGGGTCGTTTTATACTGGGGATTGTGACTTGGTCCGTCCCGATTGATGATTTTACCGTGTATTTGACTGAGACTTATTTGTTATCATCATGATTTGGGCTGACTGCCATATTTGGGATTTGTGCCAATTATTTGAACCCTTCGGGGAGTTTTTATCACTGTTTCCTCACTGTTTTGACTTATACATAAACTCAGTCCTGTTGATATCTATTGTTTTACAAACTCAGCCAATTTTACTCAGATTTGAAACTTAAATGATATTTCTAAATGATATTTTGGGTTGAGAACTACTGTTTTACAAATGCCTGAAGGGCTTGTGATAATTTTCGGATTGAGTGACGCCGAGGGCCATATGTTAGGATATGTTGAGTGATATGAGGCTGACAGCCTGAGATACTTTATATGCCACGAGGTGGCTTGAGTGATGTGAGGCCGAGTGCCGAGTGATGATGCCACGAGGTGGCTTGAGTGATGTGAGGCCGAGTGCCGAGTGATGATGCCACGAGGTGGCTTGATATAGAGCTTGGGCCGTAAGGGGCCCCTCCGGAGTCTGCACCCCCACAGTGAGCGTGGGTACCCATTGTTCTGAGAGTGAGCTCAAGGGGATGATATTATTCTGAGAGTGAGCCCGAGGGGCTGATACGAGTGATTGTGAGGTAGCCCGAGGGGCTGATATGAGTGATTGTGAAGTAGCCTGAGGGGCTGGTATTGTTCTGAGATATTGCCTGATGGTGAACTTTTATGTGTTCATCTTTCATATTTACTTGTCATTTTACCTGTTATACTGTGGTATTTGTACTCGGGGGCGGATTTTTGTGCTTATCGGCACTGACTATTTTGAAATCATTGCATAACTGTTGAAAAAGTCATTTTCAAAAGAGGTTTAAATTGAGCTAAGGTATTTCTAAAGATTTCACAGCTTCACTGCTTTTCTCAAAGAGTTCTACACTGCTTCTATACAGCATGTTGGTTGCTTTACGTGATTTCTTGCTGCTCAGTTGTTATTTACCTTTATTACTCACTGAGTTGGAGTACTCACTTTACTCCCTTCACCTTATGTTCAGGTGCAGGTATTTATACACCGGTAGTGGGTTTTGGCTGTTCAAAGGCAGAGTTATCAGAGTTTTAGCGAGGTGGCTGCCAGCGTTTGCAGCACCGCTTTTCTCCCTTTTGTTCATTATTCCGGTTCTGTATATTTTAGACTTTGTGGTTGTATCTACACTCTAATAGATGCTCGTGACTTGTGAAACTCCGGTATCGGGCTGTGTTTGGGTTGTATTCTACGCTTTATAAGAAATCTTTTGCTTAATTTGTGGTTATTTAATCATGTTAAAACTGTTTATTAATATTAATTATTCTGAAAAGGCGAAATGGGTTAGTTGGCTGGCCTTGTCTTTACAAGAGGTGTCATCACGATCGGATCGGGGTTTAGGTCGTGACAAGTTGGTATCAGAGCCTAGGTTACATAGATCTCACGAGTCATGAGCAGGTTTAGTAGAGTCTTACGAATCGATACAGAGACGTCTGTATTTATCCTCGAGAGGCTGCAGAACCTTTAGGAAAACTTCACATTCTTGACTTTTTATCGTGCGTCCTTGATTCAGCTTGAAAAGTAACTCTTGAAATTCCTTCCATGCATTCGCATGCGCGCATGAGCGCTCAGTATCTGATGTGCCTTGATGGCTTGTGATTCCCCAATCGAGGGGCGAGATGTGATCTTTGTGAGTTGATGTTGGGCCAGTCTGGAGGACTTGAGGCCGGATCTTTGCCTATGGCTTGAGCATCGAGGTGCTGATTGTATGAGTAATTGTTTTGAACTTATATGTTCAGTATTGTCCCTATTAGTGGAAGTGACGACTGGATAGCCATGTGATGAGTATGTTAGTACTGCGAGATGTATCTATGTAACTTGGAAGTGGCGAGGAAGTCTGCTGGATGATAGAAGAACTATTAGGTGTTTGAATTCCATCGTGATTCGAGGTATATCCCCGAGTTATGGGCGTGTCAAGGATCTTTTCATGTTTTTCGATTGTGGGTAAAATAAATTTCATGTTGCGGTATGAGTTCAGACTCAGGAAGACTAAGTGACTGTGTAATGTGTATGACGGTGGAAGGTATACGGAAATGTTATATTGAGGCAAAGCAGATGGGTTATCTCCTGCGGAGTGTTCTGAAGTGGTGTGATCCTTATGTGTATGTTAGAAGATCTCATGTGTCATTGAAGGGTACGTGTTGAAATTTGAAATTTGAAATTTCGGGTCGCTTAAGAGAGTGGGCTTAATTTTTGCGGGGATGAATGCGAGATTTGCAGAAAATTTACAGTACTGGATGATTTGTGTTTTCACAAACTTATAAATGATTTGAGTATAATCTCACTATGGTATTGTGGCATTAATAAATTAAAAGTGTTATGAGTTATTGAGTGTATCTTGATCTATGGCTTCGAGCCAAGTAGGGGAGTCTGCTGTGAGCAGTTGATTGCATGGTTAGGTGCTATGTTGGTTCTAGTTTGGGGCGTGCGAGTGAATTAGCTATGGCTAGAGTAAAGGAAAATTTTGACAAAGGTTATATTATGCTTCATAGGGTATGAGAATCACGGAATGTCTAGAGTGTTGTTGGTAAAGAATGTTCGGCGCATAGAGCTGGAAGTTGCTTGGTTGTATTGGGATGAGGATTTCATTTTGCGGTATCGGAGTGCCAATGAGGCACGGGTGGTTCTGTTTGTTAGGTCAAGTAAATTGTAGTTTGAATAAGAGTGGATGACTTGCGAGGATGGCTCCAATATGTTCAAGATTCTACAGGGAACAATCGGGCATTTCAAAGTTGCATGTGTGGTTAGAAACTATGTTTTCATTGGAAGAGGTTCAGAATTATGGTATTTCTATATTAATTATGGGATTCTATGTATCTATATCAGGGAGGTAGAGGTAACAGATTTAGGTTTGTGGGAAGTTCTTTAGAGTAAAGTATTCTGGAATATGGTGTTTCTGGGAATATTTGAAAGAGTATTCAGCAGCTTATGGGTGCTAGACAATGTGGTTTTATGCTTGGGTCTAGTATGGTGAGCCTGGGTTGAGTAATTGTGGTGCTACAACAAGGGAGGATATTTGGTTGAAAATGAATCAGAAGGAAATTTAGATAGATGGAGTAGATTGATAGTAGACCGGATCGGTATGGTATGGATATGATTAACTCTTTGTGTGTGTTCAAGGTAATGAGTTCGTATAGGCATTTTGCAGCAATTCTCTTGGGTTTTGGACGGCTTGCTTAGCTTGGTCTAGATAGAAGGATTCAGTCCTGGCGGTTTAGTTTGTGCAAATGGAGTTGGGAGAGTTCTTGTTGATTTCTATTGTGGTTGGAGATGTGTATTTTCCACGAGTGTGAGAGGCACGTGATGCGTAATGATTTTCTTCTAGATGGGATCAATGGAAGTTCTTGGCTAGATGGGTTACAGTTCAGTTCCTAAAGGGAGTTCATAAAACTCTTAGGCAGCAGGTAGTCTCAGATGATTAAGGAAATGGTATTGCTAATTGGGAGTGATTTGACGATAGTATATGTTCAGGAAAAGGGTAATGTGATTAAGTTGATGGCACTTCGGTAGTATTGCGGCACTTTCTTATTAAATCGACTAGTGATATTCGAGTTTGCTTGGTGGCACAAGGAAATTTTAGGGTATCTATCATGGAATGATTGGGTATTAGAGGTGTGGCATATATTCGGATGGCGAAATTAGGATAAGATAGGGTGATTCATGTGCCGTGTGAATTTGGAGACGGAAGTTCTCATATTCAGGCTATGTTGTGATTGTAGATCGGGTGTATCGGCGTTGTTTAGTGACTACCGAGTTTTGGAGACCTGAGTGGATCTTTCTTTGTTTGGTATGTTAGATTTTGGATGTGATATTGGGGTCTAGACTGATTGTCTCTGTGTTGGGTCATTCTGGACTATTGTGCTTTGGGCTATGTCGGAAATGCCACGGGTTGAGTGGCGAGGTGTGTTGGATTATGTTCTAGTAGAGTGGCTTATGTTTCGAAGAACCAACGGTCGGCTGGGAAGGATTGCCTTTCATATTTAGGTTCTTGTGATGGGTGTCAGTGGTGAGGCTCCTCGTATTGATTCGGTTTTGGTGGTGAGGAACTTTTCGGATGTGTTCTTATAGCCGGGCATGTCGCCAGGCAGAGTTGTCGATTTCGGTATTGATTTGGTGCCGGGCACCGTATCATATGGCACCGACAGAAGTTATAGTAGTAGAAGGAACAACTTCAGGTTTCCATGGTAAGGAATTCGTTGGCAGGCCAATGTGGATGTGTGTTCTCACTTGAGTCGGCTTGGTTGGCCCGAATTGTATTGTTGAGGGATAGGCTGATTCGACCATTATTGAGCTTATTAGCAATCTGGGAGATCTATGAGTTGCCTTTTGTGTTGCGAGACATTATGATTTGTTGTGTTGGGGTTCATAGTGGAAGTCGAGCGGGAAGAGTAATTGGGTTTTGCTCGGTGAATGGCGTATTGGTTATGTTCTACCGTGTTTGCGTGGTATATGTACTTGTTTCACCGTGGGTGTAATGATTTGTTTCGGTTCCCGAAATCAAATTGTGCGTGATTGTCAATTTCGAGCATAGTGACTGGAGGTGTCTCATGTGGAGCAGTGTTTGGATAGGATCGCGCATTGCGGCGAAGCTATGTGGAGATATAACCTTGCGGGATAGATTCGTGTGTTCTATTCTATAATGTGAGATAGGTTCTCAGCCTTGTGTTGTGGTGGTACTGGTGAGCTTGAGGTACAACTCTTTCATTTGAGTCATTTTCATGATTTGAGTATATTCGGACCGTTGCTTATTGGTGCGCGTATTATGCCAGTTGTGGCTTAGGCTTCTATTGATGTGTCATGTCACCAGAGTGGTGTGTTGGATTAGAGGAGACCGTTGGGATCATTAATGAGTACGAACGAATTTGATTTCAGCATGTTGGAAGGATAATATCTAGGTTCGGCTTAAAAAAAAAAGATTTGCTATGGTAATTGCCAGAGGAGATATGGCTTCATGAATGGTTGATCTGAGGAATGGTTATGGTTTACTGTATGTTTCATTTATCGTTGGTAGTATATGAAAGTGTTGGAATGAGACTTTAGCTGATAAGAGGTTTTCTATTGGTATTTGGTTGTTGTGGGCAGCTATTGTGAAGGGAAGTTATCGCTGCATATGTTTGAATTATGTGGTATATCATATAATTGCACCTGAGATTGCAGGCATGGGCTATTACAGCTGGTTCGGGCCTATTCAGTGTATGAGTGTGAGGTTTTGATCGTATTGAGGGTTTCAGAAGTGAAAATGTGGTTCTATGATTCATGGGCTAGATTGGGTTGTGTAATTTCAGTTTCTATGTGTTATCGGACCTATCCAAGATAGGGTGACGTGGTATTACCTCCAGGTATAGGCATGGTAAGGTTATTCAACGATTGGTTGGCTTTTAGAACAACTCTGGGTACGTTCGAGGACGAAAGTGTGTTTAAGTGGGGGAGGATGTAACAACCCAATCGGTTGTTTTGAGGCTTTTGCACTTTGATCGTCAGTTATCGGGCATGACTTTCCCCATGTGATGTATTATGACCTATGTAGATCGTTGGTTTTGATTATCAGGAAAATCGGAATGAATTTGAAGGAACAGTCTCAGTTGAAAGCTTTGAATTTGAAAGGTTTGACCAAGAATTGACTTGTTTGTATATGAGCTCGGATCGGAATTTTTATGATTTGGTTAGCTTCGTTGGGTGATTTATGACTTAGGAGCGCGATCGGAATGCATTTTGGAAGTCTGTGGAGGGATTTGGCTTGAATCGGCAAAGTTAGTAATTTGGCGAATTCCGGTTGACAGGTGAGATTTTGATCCGAGGGTCGGAATGGAATTCCGAGAGCTTCTGTAGCTTCGTTATGTCATTTGTGATGTGTGTGAAAAATTTCAGGACATTCGGACGTCGTTTGGTCGGGTTTTTGATCGAAAGAGTAATTCGGAAGTTTTGGAATTCTTAAGCTTGAATCCGAGGGTGATTCAATGTTTTGATGTTGTTTTGAGCGTTCTGAAGGTTGGAACAAGTTTTAATGATGTTATGGCGTGTGTTGGCATATTTGGCCGGGGTCCCATGAGGCTCGGATAAGTTTTGCAGTTTTTGGAAGATTTTGTCGTTTTGAGCATAAGCATGTAATGATCCAAAGGTCCATTTTTAGTTCTAGAGATCGAAATTTGATTTCGAGACTTCCGGAATTTTGACAATGAATTATAGGAGTGATCTGTAAAGTTTGGTTCAATTTCATCAAGTCGCAATTGGGTTTTTGACGCGAAACATGAGTTAATTATTTAACGAGCGAAATGGGTATCACACTGAGCAAATGAGCTCCGAACTGAGTTTCGATTGAAGGGCTATGTTCGTATTATTATTTGTGACTCATAGGAACAAGAATCATCAAATTCCGAGTTTGTATGATGGAGTTAGAGCATTTTTAGTGAAAATAAAGATTGCTGGTGCATCAGATCTGGTGTGCACCTTTTAGCGACCAGATTTGGCACTTTTACCAACTTGATTCGGGTGTATTACAGTTGTTCTGTTTTTTTCGCTCATTTTGACATTTTTTTTGTGAAAGAACACGGCTTGGGGCGTTTTTTGAGCAAGAAATCATGGGAAATCTTGAGGTAAGTCACTTGTGATCATTTCTACTCCATAATATTGAATTATCATCGAATAATCCGACTAGATTACATGTTTTTGAGGTGTAAAT